>CM071962.1:25007500-25010000 GCA_036784905.1 Acrossocheilus fasciatus | reverse complement strand
CGGGCGCAGCCACGATGGTATGGCAGTAAGCAAAGATTGCAGCAAAAAGAGGGCTCTTTAAAGATCATTCAGACTAAAGGCCATTCTATAAGATAAGTAGTGAAGAAAAGGCTTAAAGCACCTGGTATTCCCAGGAGGTCTCCCATCCAAGTACTAACCAGGCCCAACCCTGCTTAGCTTCCGAGATCAGACGAGATCGGGCGCAGCCAGGATGGTATGGCCGTAAGCAAAGATTGCAGCAAAAAGCGGGCTCTTTAAAGATCATTCAGACTAAAGGCCATTCTATAAGATAAGTAGTGAAAAAAAGCCAAAAGCTTACAGCACCTGGTATTCCCAGGCGGTCTCAAATCCAAGTACTAACCAGGCCCAACCCTGCTTAGCTTCCGAGATCAGACGAGATCGGGCGCAGCCACGATGGTATGGCAGTAAGCAAAGATTGCAGCAAAAAGAGGGCTCTTTAAAGATCAGCCAGACTAAAGGCCATTCTATAAGATATATAGTGAAGAAAGGGCTTACAGCACCTGTTATTCCCAGGAGGTCTCCCATCCAAGTACTAACCAGGCCCAACCCTGCTTAGCTTCCGAGATCAAACGAGATCGGGCGCAGCCAGGATGGTATGGCCGTAAGCAAAGATTGCAGCAAAAAGAGGGCTCTTTAAAGATCATTCAGACTAAAGGCCATTCTATAAGATAAGTAGTGAAGAAAAGCCAAAAACTTGCAGCACCTGGTATTCCCAGGCGGTCTCCCATCCAAGTACTAACCAGGCCCAACCCTGCTTAGCTTCCGAGATCAGACGAGATCGGGCGCAGCCAGGATGGTATGGCAGTAAGCAAAGATTGCAGCAAAAAGAGGGCTCTTTAAAGATCATTCAGACTAAAGGCAATTCTATAAGATAAGTAGGGAAGAAAAGGCTTACAGCACCTGGTATTCCCAGGAGGTCTCCCATCCAAGTACTAACCAGGCCCAACCCTGCTTAGCTTCCGAGATCAGACGAGATCGGGCGCAGCCACGATGGTATGTCCGTAAGCAAAGATTGCAGCAAAAAGCGGGCTCTTTAAAGATCAGCCAGACTAAAGCCCATTCTATAAGATAAGTAGTGAAGAAAAGCCAAAAGCTTACAGCACCTGGTATTCCCAGGCGGTCTCCCATCCAAGTACTAAACAGGCCCAAACCTGCTTAGCTTCCGAGATCAGACGAGATCGGGCACAGCCAGGATGGTATGGCAGTAAGCAAAGATTACAGCAAAAAGAGGGCTCTTTAAAGATCAGCTAGAATAAAGGCCATTCTATAAGATAAGTAGTGAAGAAATGGCTTACAGCACCTGGTATTCCCAGGCGGTCTCCCATCCAAGTACTAACCAGGCCCAACCCTGCATAGCTTCCGAGATCAGACGAGATCGGGCGCAGCCACGATGGTATGGCAGTAAGCAAAGATTGCAGCAAAAAGAGGGCTCTTTAAAGATCATTCAGACTAAAGGTCATTCTATAAGATAAGTAGTGAAGAAAAGGCTTAAAGCACCTGGTATTCCCAGGAGGTCTCCCATCCAAGTACTAACCAGGCCCAACCCTGCTTAGCTTCCGAGATCAGACGAGATCGGGCGCAGCCAGGATGGTATGGCAGTAAGCAAAGATTGCAGCAAAAAGAGGGCTCTTTAAAGATCAGCCAGACTAAAGGCCATTCTATAAGATAAGTAGTGAAGAAAAGCCAAAAGCTTACAGCACCTGGTATTCCCAGGCGGTCTCCCATCCAAGTACTAACCAGGCCCAACCCTGCTTAGCTTCCGAGATCAGACGAGATCGGGCGCAGCCAGGATGGTATGGCCGTAAGCAAAGATTGCAGCAAAAAGCGGGCTCTTTAAAGATTATTCAGACTAAAGGCCATTCTATAAGATAAGTAGTGAAAAAAAGCCAAAAGCTTACAGCACCTGGTATTCCCAGGCGGTCTCAAATCCAAGTACTAACCAGGCCCAACCCTGCTTAGCTTCCGAGATCAGACGAGATCGGGCGCAGCCACGATGGTATGGCAGTAAGCAAAGATTGCAGCAAAAAGAGGGCTCTTTAAAGATCAGCCAGACTAAAGGCCATTCTATAAGATAAGTAGTGAAGAAAGGGCTTACAGCACCTGGTATTCCCAGGAGGTCTCCCATCCAAGTACTAACCAGGCCCAACCCTGCTTAGCTTCCGAGATCAGACGAGATCGGGCGCAGCCAGGATGGTATGGCCGTAAGCAAAGATTGCAGCAAAAAGCGGGCTCTTTAAAGATCATTCAGACTAAAGGCCATTCTATAAGATAAGTAGGGAAGAAAAAGCTTACAGCACCTGGTATTCCCAGGCGGTCTCCCATCCAAGTACTAACCAGGCCCAACCCTGCTTAGCTTCCGAGATCAGACGAGATCGGGCGCAGCCAGGATGGTATGGCCGTAAGCAAAGATTACAGCAAAAAGAGGGCTCTTTAAAGATCAGCTAGACTAAAGGCCATTCTATAAGATAAGTAGTGAAGA
>CM071962.1:24990000-24995000 GCA_036784905.1 Acrossocheilus fasciatus | reverse complement strand
CAGGATGGTATGGCCGTAAGCAAAGATTGCAGCAAAAAGAGGGCTCTTTAAAGATCATTCAGACTAAAGGCCATTCTATAAGATAAGTAGTGAAGAAAAGCCAAAAACTTGCAGCACCTGGTATTCCCAGGCGGTCTCCCATCCAAGTACTAACCAGGCCCAACCCTGCTTAGCTTCCGAGATCAGACGAGATCGGGCGCAGCCAGGATGGTATGGCAGTAAGCAAAGATTGCAGCAAAAAGAGGGCTCTTTAAAGATCATTCAGACTAAAGGCAATTCTATAAGATAAGTAGGGAAGAAAAGGCTTACAGCACCTGGTATTCCCAGGAGGTCTCCCATCCAAGTACTAACCAGGCCCAACCCTGCTTAGCTTCCGAGATCAGACGAGATCGGGCGCAGCCACGATGGTATGTCCGTAAGCAAAGATTGCAGCAAAAAGCGGGCTCTTTAAAGATCAGCCAGACTAAAGCCCATTCTATAAGATAAGTAGTGAAGAAAAGCCAAAAGCTTACAGCACCTGGTATTCCCAGGCGGTCTCCCATCCAAGTACTAAACAGGCCCAAACCTGCTTAGCTTCCGAGATCAGACGAGATCGGGCACAGCCAGGATGGTATGGCAGTAAGCAAAGATTACAGCAAAAAGAGGGCTCTTTAAAGATCAGCTAGAATAAAGGCCATTCTATAAGATAAGTAGTGAAGAAATGGCTTACAGCACCTGGTATTCCCAGGCGGTCTCCCATCCAAGTACTAACCAGGCCCAACCCTGCATAGCTTCCGAGATCAGACGAGATCGGGCGCAGCCACGATGGTATGGCAGTAAGCAAAGATTGCAGCAAAAAGAGGGCTCTTTAAAGATCATTCAGACTAAAGGTCATTCTATAAGATAAGTAGTGAAGAAAAGGCTTAAAGCACCTGGTATTCCCAGGAGGTCTCCCATCCAAGTACTAACCAGGCCCAACCCTGCTTAGCTTCCGAGATCAGACGAGATCGGGCGCAGCCAGGATGGTATGGCAGTAAGCAAAGATTGCAGCAAAAAGAGGGCTCTTTAAAGATCAGCCAGACTAAAGGCCATTCTATAAGATAAGTAGTGAAGAAAAGCCAAAAGCTTACAGCACCTGGTATTCCCAGGCGGTCTCCCATCCAAGTACTAACCAGGCCCAACCCTGCTTAGCTTCCGAGATCAGACGAGATCGGGCGCAGCCAGGATGGTATGGCCGTAAGCAAAGATTGCAGCAAAAAGCGGGCTCTTTAAAGATTATTCAGACTAAAGGCCATTCTATAAGATAAGTAGTGAAAAAAAGCCAAAAGCTTACAGCACCTGGTATTCCCAGGCGGTCTCAAATCCAAGTACTAACCAGGCCCAACCCTGCTTAGCTTCCGAGATCAGACGAGATCGGGCGCAGCCACGATGGTATGGCAGTAAGCAAAGATTGCAGCAAAAAGAGGGCTCTTTAAAGATCAGCCAGACTAAAGGCCATTCTATAAGATAAGTAGTGAAGAAAGGGCTTACAGCACCTGGTATTCCCAGGAGGTCTCCCATCCAAGTACTAACCAGGCCCAACCCTGCTTAGCTTCCGAGATCAGACGAGATCGGGCGCAGCCAGGATGGTATGGCCGTAAGCAAAGATTGCAGCAAAAAGCGGGCTCTTTAAAGATCATTCAGACTAAAGGCCATTCTATAAGATAAGTAGGGAAGAAAAAGCTTACAGCACCTGGTATTCCCAGGCGGTCTCCCATCCAAGTACTAACCAGGCCCAACCCTGCTTAGCTTCCGAGATCAGACGAGATCGGGCGCAGCCAGGATGGTATGGCCGTAAGCAAAGATTACAGCAAAAAGAGGGCTCTTTAAAGATCAGCTAGACTAAAGGCCATTCTATAAGATAAGTAGTGAAGAAATGGCTTACAGCACCTGGTATTCCCAGGCGGTCTCCCATCCAAGTACTAACCAGGCCCAACCCTGCATAGCTTCCGAGATCAGACGAGATCGGGCGCAGCCACGATGGTATGGCAGTAAGCAAAGATTGCAGCAAAAAGAGGGCTCTTTAAAGATCATTCAGACTAAAGGCCATTCTATAAGATAAGTAGTGAAGAAAAGCCAAAAGCTTACAGCACCTGGTATTCCCAGGCGGTCTCCCATCCAAGTACTAACCAGGCCCAACCCTGCTTAGCTTCCGAGATCAGACGAGATCGGGCGCAGCCAGGATGGTACGGCAGTAAGCAAAGATTGCAGCAAAAAGAGGGCTCTTTAAAGATCAGCCAGACTAAAGGCCATTCTATAAGATAAGTAGTGAAGAAAAGCCAAAAGCTTACAGCACCTGGTATTCCCAGGCGGTCTCCCATCCAAGTACTAACCAGGCCCAACCCTGCTTAGCTTCCGAGATCAGACGAGATCGGGCGCAGCCAGGATGGTATGGCCGTAAGCAAAGATTGCAGCAAAAAGCGGGCTCTTTAAAGATCATTCAGACTAAAGGCCATTCTATAAGATAAGTAGTGAAAAAAAGCCAAAAGCTTACAGCACCTGGAATTCCCAGGCGGTCTCAAATCCAAGTACTAACCAGGCCCAACCCTGCTTAGCTTCCGAGATCAGACGAGATCGGGCGCAGCCACGATGGTATGGCAGTAAGCAAAGATTGCAGCAAAAAGAGGGCTCTTTAAAGATCAGCCAGACTAAAGGCCATTCTATAAGATAAGTAGTGAAGAAAGGGCTTACAGCACCTGGTATTCCCAGGAGGTCTCCCATCCAAGTACTAACCAGGCCCAACCCTGCTTAGCTTCCGAGATCAGACGCAGCCAGGATGGTATGGCCGTAAGCAAAGATTGCAGCAAAAAGAGGGCTCTTTAAAGATAATTCAGACTAAAGGCCATTCTATAAGATAAGTAGTGAAGAAAAGCCAAAAACTTGCAGCACCTGGTATTCCCAGGCGGTCTCCCATCCAAGTACTAACCAGGCCCAAACCTGCTTAGCTTCCGAGATCAGACAAGATCGGGCACAGCCAGGATGGTATGGCAGTAAGCAAAGATTACAGTAAAAAGAGGGCTCTTTAAAGATCAGCTAGACTAAAGGCCATTCTATAAGATAAGTAGTGAAGAAATGGCTTACAGCACCTGGTATTCCCAGGCGGTCTCCCATCCAAGTACTAACCAGGCCCAACCCTGCATAGCTTCCGAGATCAGACGAGATCAGGCGCAGCCAGGATGGTATGGCCGTAAGCAAAGATTGCAGCAAAAAGCGGGCTCTTTAAAGATCATTCAAACTAAAGGCCATTCTATAAGATAAGTAGTGAAGAGAAGGCTTACAGCACCTGGTATTCCCAGGAGGTCTCCCATTCAAGTACTAACCAGGCCCAACCATGCTTAGCTTCCAAGATCAGACGAGATCGGGCGCAGCCAGGATGGTATGGCAGTAAGCAAAGATTGCAGCAAAAAGAGGGCTCTTTAAAGATCAGCCAGACTAAAGGCCATTCTATAAGATAAGTAGTGAAAAAAAGCCAAAAGCTTGCAGCACCTGGTATTCCCAGGCGGTCTCCCATCCAAGTACTAACCAGGCCCAACCCTGCTTAGCTTCCGAGATCAGACGAGATCGGGCGCAGCCAGGATGGTATGGCCGTAAGCAAAGATTGCAGCAAAAAGCGGGCTCTTTAAAGATCATTCAGACTAAAGGCCATTCTATAAGATAAGTAGTGAAGAAAAGCCAAAAGCTTACAGCACTTGGTATTCCCAGGCTGTCTCCCATCCAAGTACTAACCAGGCCCAACCCTGCTTAGCTTCCGAGATCAGGCGCAGCCAGGATGGTATGGCAGTAAGCAAAGATTGCAGCAAAAAGAGGGCTCTTTAAAGATCAGCCAGACTAAAGGCCATTCTATAAGATAAGTAGTGAAGAAAGGGCTTACAGCACCTGGTATTCCCAGGCGGTCCCCCATCCAAGTACTAACCAGGCCCAACCCTGCTTAGCTTCCGAGATCAGACGAGATCGGGCGCAGCCAGGATGGTATGGCCATAAGCAAAGATTGCAGCAAAAAGCGGGCTCTTTAAAGATCATTCAGACTAAAGGCCATTCTATAAGATAAGTAGTGAAAAAAAGCCAAAAGCTTGCAGCACCTGGTATTCCCAGGCGGTCTCTCATCCAAGTACTAACCAGGCCCAACCCTGCTTAGCTTCCGAGATCAGACGAGATCCGGCGCAGCCAGGATGGTATGGCCGTAAGCAAAGATTGCAGCAAAAAGCGGGCTCTTTAAAGATCATTCAGACTAAAGGCCATTCTATAAGATAAGTAGGGAAGAAAAGGCTTACAGCACCTGGTATTCCCAGGCGGTCTCCCATCCAAGTACTAACCTGGCCCAACCCTGCTTAGCTTCCGAGATCAGACGAGATTGGGCGCAGCCAGGATGGTATGGCCGTAAGCAAAGATTGCAGCAAAAAGAGGGCTCTTTAAAGATCATTCAGACTAAAGGCCATTCTATAAGATAAGTAGTGAAGAAAAGGCTTACAGCACCTGGTATTCCCAGGCGGTCTCCCATCCAAGTACTAACCAGGCCCAACCCTGCTTAGCTTCCGAGATCAGACGAGATCGGGCACAGCCAGGATGGTATGGCCGTAAGCAAAGATTGCAGCAAAAAGCGGGCTCTTTAAAGATCATTCAGACTAAAGGCCATTCTATAAGATAAGTAGTGAAAAAAAGCCAAAAGCTTACAGCACCTGGTATTCCCAGGCGGTCTCAAATCCAAGTACTAACCAGGCCCAACCCTGCTTAACTTCCGAGATCAGACGAGATCGGGCGCAGCCACGATGGTATGGCAGTAAGCAAAGATTGCAGCAAAAAGAGGGCTCTTTAAAGATCAGCCAGACTAAAGGCCATTCTATAAGATATATAGTGAAGAAAGGGCTTACAGCACCTGGTATTCCCAGGAGGTCTCCCATCCAAGTACTAACCAGGCCCAACCCTGCTTAGCTTTCGAGATCAGACGAGATCGGGCGCAGCCAGGATAGTATGGCCGTAAGCAA
>CM071962.1:24965000-24972500 GCA_036784905.1 Acrossocheilus fasciatus | reverse complement strand
ACAGGCCCAAACCTGCTTAGCTTCCGAGATCAGACGAGATCGGGCACAGCCAGGATGGTATGGCAGTAAGCAAAGATTACAGCAAAAAGAGGGCTCTTTAAAGATCAGCTAGAATAAAGGCCATTCTATAAGATAAGTAGTGAAGAAATGGCTTACAGCACCTGGTATTCCCAGGCGGTCTCCCATCCAAGTACTAACCAGGCCCAACCCTGCATAGCTTCCGAGATCAGACGAGATCAGGCGCAGCCACGATGGTATGGCAGTAAGCAAAGATTGCAGCAAAAAGAGGGCTCTTTAAAGATCATTCAGACTAAAGGTCATTCTATAAGATAAGTAGTGAAGAAAAGGCTTAAAGCACCTGGTATTCCCAGGAGGTCTCCCATCCAAGTACTAACCAGGCCCAACCCTGCTTAGCTTCCGAGATCAGACGAGATCGGGCGCAGCCAGGATGGTATGGCAGTAAGCAAAGATTGCAGCAAAAAGAGGGCTCTTTAAAGATCAGCCAGACTAAAGGCCATTCTATAAGATAAGTAGTGAAGAAAAGCCAAAAGCTTACAGCACCTGGTATTCCCAGGCGGTCTCCCATCCAAGTACTAACCAGGCCCAACCCTGCTTAGCTTCCGAGATCAGACGAGATCGGGCGCAGCCAGGATGGTATGGCCGTAAGCAAAGATTGCAGCAAAAAGCGGGCTCTTTAAAGATCATTCAAACTAAAGGCCATTCTATAAGATAAGTAGTGAAAAAAAGCCAAAAGCTTACAGCACCTGGTATTCCCAGGCGGTCTCAAATCCAAGTACTAACCAGGCCCAACCCTGCTTAGCTTCCGAGATCAGACGAGATCGGGCGCAGCCACGATGGTATGGCAGTAAGCAAAGATTGCAGCAAAAAGAGGGCTCTTTAAAGATCAGCCAGACTAAAGGCCATTCTATAAGATAAGTAGTGAAGAAAGGGCTTACAGCACCTGGTATTCCCAGGAGGTCTCCCATCCAAGTACTAACCAGGCCCAACCCTGCTTAGCTTCCGAGATCAGACGAGATCGGGCGCAGCCAGGATGGTATGGCCGTAAGCAAAGATTGCAGCAAAAAGCGGGCTCTTTAAAGATCATTCAGACTAAAGGCCATTCTATAAGATAAGTAGGGAAGAAAAAGCTTACAGCACCTGGTATTCCCAGGCGGTCTCCCATCCAAGTACTAACCAGGCCCAACCCTGCTTAGCTTCCGAGATCAGACGAGATCGGGCGCAGCCAGGATGGTATGGCCGTAAGCAAAGATTACAGCAAAAAGAGGGCTCTTTAAAGATCAGCTAGACTAAAGGCCATTCTATAAGATAAGTAGTGAAGAAATTGCTTACAGCACCTGGTATTCCCAGGCGGTCTCCCATCCAAGTACTAACCAGGCCCAACCCTGCATAGCTTCCGAGATCAGACGAGATCGGGCGCAGCCACGATGGTATGGCAGTAAGCAAAGATTGCATCAAAAAGAGGGCTCTTTAAAGATCATTCAGACTAAAGGCCATTCTATAAGATAAGTAGTGAAGAAAAGCCAAAAGCTTACAGCACCTGGTATTCCCAGGCGGTCTCCCATCCAAGTACTAACCAGGCCCAACCCTGCTTAGCTTCCGAGATCAGACGAGATCGGGCGCAGCCAGGATGGTACGGCAGTAAGCAAAGATTGCAGCAAAAAGAGGGCTCTTTAAAGATCAGCCAGACTAAAGGCCATTCTATAAGATAAGTAGTGAAGAAAAGCCAAAAGCTTACAGCACCTGGTATTCCCAGGCGGTCTCCCATCCAAGTACTAACCAGGCCCAACCCTGCTTAGCTTCCGAGATCAGACGAGATCGGGCGCAGCCAGGATGGTATGGCCGTAAGCAAAGATTGCAGCAAAAAGCGGGCTCTTTAAAGATCATTCAGACTAAAGGCCATTCTATAAGATAAGTAGTGAAAAAAAGCCAAAAGCTTACAGCACCTGGAATTCCCAGGCGGTCTCAAATCCAAGTACTAACCAGGCCCAACCCTGCTTAGCTTCCGAGATCAGACGAGATCGGGCGCAGCCACGATGGTATGGCAGTAAGCAAAGATTGCAGCAAAAAGAGGGCTCTTTAAAGATCAGCCAGACTAAAGGCCATTCTATAAGATAAGTAGTGAAGAAAGGGCTTACAGCACCTGGTATTCCCAGGAGGTCTCCCATCCAAGTACTAACCAGGCCCAACCCTGCTTAGCTTCCGAGATCAGACGAGATCGGGCGCAGCCAGGATAGTATGGCCGTAAGCAAAGATTGCAGCAAAAAGAGGGCTCTTTAAAGATCATTCAGACTAAAGGCCATTCTATAAGATAAGTAGTGAAGAAAAGCCAAAAACTTGCAGCACCTGGTATTCCCAGGCGGTCTCCCATCCAAGTACTAACCAGGCCCAACAATGCTTAGCTTCCGAGATCAGACGAGATCGGGCGCAGCCAGGATTGTATGGCAATAAGCAAAGATTGCAGCAAAAAGCGGGCTCTTTAAAGATCATTCAAACTAAAGGCCATTCTATAAGATAAGTAGTGAAGAGAAGGCTTACAGCACCTGGTATTCCCAGGAGGTCTCCCATTCAAGTACTAACCAGGCCCAACCATGCTTAGCTTCCAAGATCAGACGAGATCGGGCGCAGCCAGGATGGTATGGCAGTAAGCAAAGATTGCAGCAAAAAGAGGGCTCTTTAAAGATCAGCCAGACTAAAGGCCATTCTATAAGATAAGTAGTGAAGAAAAGCCAAAAGCTTACAGCACCTGGTATTCCCAGGCGGTCTCCCATCCAAGTACTAACCAGGCCCAACCCTGCTTAGCTTCCGAGATCAGACGAGATCGGGCGCAGCCAGGATGGTATGGCAGTAAGCAAAGATTGCAGCAAAAAGAGGGCTCTTTAAAGATCAGCCAGACTAAAGGCCATTCTATAAGATATATAGTGAAGAAAGGGCTTACAGCACCTGGTATTCCCAGGAGGTCTCCCATCCAAGTACTAACCAGGCCCAACCCTGCTTAGCTTCCGAGATCAGACGAGATCGGGCGCAGCCAGGATAGTATGGCCGTAAGCAAAGATTGCAGCAAAAAGAGGGCTCTTTAAAGATCATTCAGACTAAAGGCCATTCTATAAGATAAGTAGTGAAGAAAAGCCAAAAACTTGCAGCACCTGGTATTCCCAGGCGGTCTCCCATCCAAGTACTAACCAGGCCCAACAATGCTTAGCTTCCGAGATCAGACGAGATCGGGCGCAGCCAGGATGGTATGGCCGTAAGCAAAGATTGCAGCAAAAAGAGGGCTCTTTAAAGATCATTCAAACTAAAGGCCATTCTATAAGATAAGTAGTGAAGAGAAGGCTTACAGCACCTGGTATTCCCAGGAGGTCTCCCATTCAAGTACTAACCAGGCCCAACCATGCTTAGCTTCCAAGATCAGACGAGATCGGGCGCAGCCAGGATGGTATGGCAGTAAGCAAAGATTGCAGCAAAAAGAGGGCTCTTTAAAGATCAGCCAGACTAAAGGCCATTCTATAAGATAAGTAGTGAAGAAAAGCCAAAAGCTTACAGCACCTGGTATTCCCAGGCGGTCTCCCATCCAAGTACTAACCAGGCCCAACCCTGCTTAGCTTCCGAGATCAGACGAGATCGGGCGCAGCCAGGATGGTATGGCAGTAAGCAAAGATTGCAGCAAAAAGAGGGCTCTTTAAAGATCATTCAGACTAAAGGAAATTCTATAAGATAAGTAGGGAAGAAAAGGCTTACAGCACCTGGTATTCCCAGGAGGTCTCCCATCCAAGTACTAACCAGGCCCAACCCTGCTTAGCTTCCGAGATCAGACGAGATCGGGCGCAGCCAGGATGGTATGTCCGTAAGCAAAGATTGCAGCAAAAAGCGGGCTCTTTAAAGATCAGCCAGACTAAAGGCCATTCTATAAGATAAGTAGTGAAGAAAAGCCAAAAGCTTACAGCACCTGGTATTCCCAGGCGGTCTCCCATCCAAGTACTAACCAGGCCCAACCCTGCATAGCTTCCGAGATCAGACGAGATCGGGCGCAGCCACGATGGTATGGCAGTAAGCAAAGATTGCAGCAAAAAGAGGGCTCTTTAAAGATCATTCAGACTAAAGGCCATTCTATAAGATAAGTAGTGAAGAAAAGGCTTAAAGCACCTGGTATTCCCAGGAGGTCTCCCATCCAAGTACTAACCAGGCCCAACCCTGCTTAGCTTCCGAGATCAGACGAGATCGGGCGCAGCCAGGATGGTATGGCAGTAAGCAAAGATTGCAGCAAAAAGAGGGCTCTTTAAAGATCAGCCAGACTAAAGGCCATTCTATAAGATAAGTAGTGAAGAAAAGCCAAAAGCTTACAGCACCTGGTATTCCCAGGCGGTCTCCCATCCAAGTACTAACCAGGCCCAACCCTGCTTAGCTTCCGAGATCAGACGAGATCGGGCGCAGCCAGGATGGTATGGCCGTAAGCAAAGATTGCAGCAAAAAGCGGGCTCTTTAAAGATTATTCAGACTAAAGGCCATTCTATAAGATAAGTAGTGAAAAAAAGCCAAAAGCTTACAGCACCTGGTATTCCCAGGAGGTCTCAAATCCAAGTACTAACCAGGCCCAACCCTGCTTAGCTTCCGAGATCAGACGAGATCGGGCGCAGCCACGATGGTATGGCAGTAAGCAAAGATTGCAGCAAAAAGAGGGCTCTTTAAAGATCAGCCAGACTAAAGGCCATTCTATAAGATAAGTAGTGAAGAAAGGGCTTACAGCACCTGGTATTCCCAGGAGGTCTCCCATCCAAGTACTAACCAGGCCCAACCCTGCTTAGCTTCCGAGATCAGACGAGATCGGGCGCAGCCAGGATGGTATGGCCGTAAGCAAAGATTTCAGCAAAAAGCGGGCTCTTTAAAGATCATTCAGACTAAAGGCCATTCTATAAGATAAGTAGGGAAGAAAAAGCTTACAGCACCTGGTATTCCCAGGCGGTCTCCCATCCAAGTACTAACCAGGCCCAACCCTGCTTAGCTTCCGAGATCAGACGAGATCGGGCGCAGCCAGGATGGTACGGCAGTAAGCAAAGATTGCAGCAAAAAGAGGGCTCTTTAAAGATCAGCCAGACTAAAGGCCATTCTATAAGATAAGTAGTGAAGAAAAGCCAAAAGCTTACAGCACCTGGTATTCCCAGGCGGTCTCCCATCCAAGTACTAACCAGGCCCAACCCTGCTTAGCTTCCGAGATCAGACGAGATCGGGCGCAGCCAGGATGGTATGGCCGTAAGCAAAGGTTGCAGCAAAAAGCGGGCTCTTTAAAGATCATTCAGACTAAAGGCCATTCTATAAGATAAGTAGTGAAAAAAAGCCAAAAGCTTACAGCACCTGGAATTCCCAGGCGGTCTCAAATCCAAGTACTAACCAGGCCCAACCCTGCTTAGCTTCCGAGATCAGACGAGATCGGGCGCAGCCACGATGGTATGGCAGTAAGCAAAGATTGCAGCAAAAAGAGGGCTCTTTAAAGATCAGCCAGACTAAAGGCCATTCTATAAGATAAGTAGTGAAGAAAGGGCTTACAGCACCTGGTATTCCCAGGAGGTCTCCCATCCAAGTACTAACCAGGCCCAACCCTGCTTAGCTTCCGAAATCAGACGAGATCGGGCGCAGCCAGGATGGTATGGCCGTAAGCAAAGATTGCAGCAAAAAGAGGGCTCTTTAAAGATAATTCAGACTAAAGGCCATTCTATAAGATAAGTAGTGAAGAAAAGCCAAAAACTTGCAGCACCTGGTATTCCCAGGCGGTCTCCCATCCAAGTACTAACCAGGCCCAAACCTGCTTAGCTTCCGAGATCAGACAAGATCGGGCACAGCCAGGATGGTATGGCAGTAAGCAAAGATTACAGTAAAAAGAGGGCTCTTTAAAGATCAGCTAGACTAAAGGCCATTCTATAAGATAAGTAGTGAAGAAATGGCTTACAGCACCTGGTATTCCCAGGCGGTCTCCCATCCAAAGTACTAACCAGGCCCAACCCTGCATAGCTTCCGAGATCAGACGAGATCAGGCGCAGCCAGGATGGTATGGCCGTAAGCAAAGATTGCAGCAAAAAGCGGGCTCTTTAAAGATCATTCAAACTAAAGGCCATTCTATAAGATAAGTAGTGAAGAGAAGGCTTACAGCACCTGGTATTCCCAGGAGGTCTCCCATTCAAGTACTAACCAGGCCCAACCATGCTTAGCTTCCAAGATCAGACGAGATCGGGCGCAGCCAGGATGGTATGGCAGTAAGCAAAGATTGCAGCAAAAAGAGGGCTCTTTAAAGATCAGCCAGACTAAAGGCCATTCTATAAGATAAGTAGTGAAGAAAAGCCAAAAGCTTACAGCACCTGGTATTCCCAGGCGGTCTCGCATCCAAGTACTAACCAGGCCCAACCCTGCTTAGCTTCCGAGATCAGACGAGATCGGGCGCAGTCAGGATGGTATGGCAGTAAGCAAAGATTGCAGCAAAAAGAGGGCTCTTTAAAGATCAGCTAGACTAAAGGCCATTCTATAAGATAAGTAGTGAAAAAATGGCTTACAGCACCTGGTATTCCCAGGCGGTCTCCCATCCAAGTACTAACCAGGCCCAACCCTGCATAGCTTCCGAGATCAGACGAGATCGGGCGCAGCCACGATGGTATGGCAGTAAGCAAAGATTGCAGCAAAAAGAGGGCTCTTTAAAGATCATTCAGACTAAAGGCCATTCTATAAGATAAGTAGTGAAGAAAAGGCTTAAAGCACCTGGTATTCCCAGGAGGTCTCCCATCCAAGTACTAACCAGGCCCAACCCTGCTTAGCTTCCGAGATCAGACGAGATCGGGCGCAGCCAAGATGGTATGGCAGTAAGCAAAGATTGCAGTAAGCAAAGATTGCAGCAAAAAGAGGGCTCTTTAAAGATCAGCCAGACTAAAGGCCATTCTATAAGATAAGTAGTGAAGAAAAGCCATAAGCTTACAGCACCTGGTATTCCCAGGCGGTCTCCCATCCAAGTACTAACCAGGCCCAACCCTGCTTAGCTTCCGAGATCAGACGAGATCGGGCGCAGCCAGGATGGTATGGCCGTAAGCAAAGATTGCAGCAAAAAGAGGGCTCTTTAAAGATAATTCAGACTAAAGGCCATTCTATAAGATAAGTAGTGAAGAAAAGCCAAAAACTTGCAGCACCTGGTATTCCCAGGCGGTCTCCCATCCAAGTACTAACCAGGCCCAAACCTGCTTAGCTTCCGAGATCAGACGAGATCGGGCACAGCCAGGATGGTATGGCAGTAAGCAAAGATTACAGTAAAAAGAGGGCTCTTTAAAGATCAGCTAGACTAAAGGCCATTCTATAAGATAAGTAGTGAAGAAATGGCTTACAGCACCTGGTATTCCCAGGCGGTCTCCCATCCAAGTACTAACCAGGCCCAACCCTGCATAGCTTCCGAGATCAGACGAGATCAGGCGCAGCCAGGATGGTATGGCCGTAAGCAAAGATTGCAGCAAA
>CM071962.1:24955000-24962500 GCA_036784905.1 Acrossocheilus fasciatus | reverse complement strand
ATGAACTTTTTGTTTCGGCATTTCTTTTCCCAACCAAACATCACCACTCTGTTCCATTCCATTACTTTTTCATCCCACTCCACAGTTAAGTCTTTTATCACACATTTACATTTCCTTAAAAAACTCTCCAATTCTTTACAATATAAAAACATATGTGAAATCCCTTCCTCCTTTTCTTGACACACTTTACATATAGCATTTTGTTCTAGACCAATTTTGTTTAAAATGAAATCGGTAAAAACAACTTTATGTCTTATAAAATACTCCAAACATTCTAATTTTGTTTCCACACATCTTCCCCTCAAATTTCTCCATATGCACTCTTCTTTCAAGTCTTTGAATTTTTCCACCCAGTACTTATTTACAATCGGCTCTTTAAAAACACCATCTCTAAACACACAATACATTTTTTTAACAGTAAATTCTTTAAAATCATACAAATTTTCCCCCAGTTTCACATAAATGTTTCTCTCTTTAGGCTCTTCTTCCATGCACTCTATTCTTTTAATCCACTCTTTTGGTATTGCATTTTTGATGGCTTCGTATTTGTTTGTTATTTCTTGTTTACTGTATTCTTCTTTTGCCATTTCCATTGCATCTACGATATATTGTGTGGGTAAAAACCCCTCTTTAAACTCATACAAAACATCTCTCACTCTCGTTATACCCACTTCCATCCATTTTTTAAAAAACATTTCTTTCCCTTGTTTTAAAACTTTGTTATTTAGGAACAGAGGTTGATTTAAAATGTTTTCTCTTCCATGCGGATCACACTCGATTTTCGTTAAAAATTTTCCCCAGGCACTAAAAATTTCTCTATAAAAACCAGGTAATCCTTCTGTCATCCAAATTTTTGTTTTCATCCATAGAATTCCATCCCCCATATTAAAATCCCCACATTTGTTTAAAAAAAATTCCATTGTTTTTTTCCACTCCGTTTTGTTGTCTTGTTGCAGGTATTTCTTAACAATTTTCACTCTCAGAGCATTTTTTCGTTGTTCCACATCCATTAGGCCTAATCCCCCCTTCTCTACCGCCCCTAAAATCGTGTTATGTGCAATCCTGGCTGGTTTCCCCCCCCATAAAAAGTCAATAAAACATTTCTTCAACCTCTGTTCTGCCCATAACGGTATTTCAGATACATATAAAACATACCAAAGTTTGGAAACCATTAAAACATTCAATATTAAAACCTTCCCCTTCAAGTTTAAGTTTCTCAGTTTCCAAAAATTTAACCTTCTCTCTATATCTGTTATTAGTTTCTCCCACATTTCATCTCTCACTTTCCTCTCATTCCTCCCCATTAAGACACCTAGAATCTTCATTTCTTCTACTTCCTTAAAATTAAAACAATCCATTAAAACCATAGCTTTCCCAAATCTCATATATACCGTTTTATCTTCATTTATTTTACTTCCAGACCCACTACAATAATCCTTTACAACCTTCATAACTTCTTTAACACTCTTCTTTTCCTTGACAACTATCGTTGTATCATCAGCATATTGAAAAACTTTCCCCTCAGCCTTATTTCCCTCAATTTCTATCCCTCTTATTCCTTCGTTTTGTTTTATAGCCAGTCCCAAAGGTTCCGAAACAAGCGAATATAATAATGCTGACAGCGGACATCCCTGTCTTATTGACCGTGTTATTTTAAAACAATCCGTTAAAAAACCGTTACATTTAATCTTAGTTAGTGCACCCTTATATAAAATCTCAATCCATTTAATAAAATTCTCCCCAAAACCAAAACTCCTTAAAACCTCAAATAAATACCCGTGCTCAACCCTATCAAAAGCTTTCTCAAAATCCAAACTAATTATATATCCTTCTTCATTTTTTTCTTTCATGTACCATATAGTGTCCCGTATACCCATCGTTATATCGGCTATATCTCTCCCTCTTACCCCATATGCTTGATTTGTTGTAATTATACTTGGCATTACTTCCTTTAGTCTGTTTGCTAAAACCTTCGCTAAAATCTTAAGATCCGTATTCAACATCGTGATTGGTCTATAGTTTTTTAAATCTACTTTTTCTCCTTTCCTTTTATATATCAATTTCATTAATCCCATCCTTGTTCTTTCATTAATTTCTTCCTTTTCAAAGATTTCTTTAAAAACTCCAATTAAAATCTTTGTTAAAATTTTTTTAAAGCAAACATAAAATTCAGTTCCCAAACCATCTATTCCTGGACTTTTCCTTTTATTCAATTGATTTATTGCTCTTTCAATCTCTTCTTCTCTAATTTCTTGGTCACATTCTTTTTTATCTTCCTCACTTACTTTTGCTTTTATCTGATCCAACAGTTTCTTTTTTTCCTTCTTTTCCACACTCCTTGCACTAAACAAATCCTCATAAAAATTCTTTATTTCTTTTAAAATCTTTTCATTCCCTTCTACAATTTCCCCAGTTTGCCCTCTTATTTCTTTTATCATTTCAGCTTTCCCTCTCTTTTTTTCCAGGTCAAAAAAGAACTTTGTACATTTTTCTCCCTCCACCACATATTTTGCTTTGCTTCTTAACCTCGCCCCCTCATATTCTTTTTCTTCTATTTCCTTGAGTTTTCCCTCCATTTCCTTTATCTTTTGTATGTCTTTATTTTCTTTATTCATTTCCACTTCCAAACTATCCTTTATTTCTCTTTCTTTGAATCTTTTGCATTTCCGCAAAATACTGCAATACTTGATAGAGAATTTTTTTATTAAAAACTTTACATTCTCCCACCATATTCTCTTATCCTCTTTATACATTTCATTTTCCTTTTCCTTTTCCACAATCTCTTTAACCTTCGAAACATAATCATCATTCTTTAAAATTTCTGTATTTAAAATCCATACTCCTGGTCCCCTTTGCATATTACTCCAATCTATTTTGAAATGTAAAAATTTATGATCACTAAAACTGGTTTCTTCATATCTTATTTTTTCAATAAAATTCCCCACATTTCTTGTACACAACACATAATCAATTCTTGTTTTGCATATAAAATGTCCCACTATTTGCCTTCTTGAAAACTCCTTTTTCCCTCCATTAATTTCTCTCCAAACATCTATTAAATTATTTTCACTCATCAGATCCTTTAATTCTTTTCTCCCTGCATCTGATTTAAAAACCATTCCTTCCGCCATATCTTGCTTGCTGAAAACAGTATTAAAATCCCCCATCATTATTATTTCTTTATATTTCTTCATAATATTCCTTAAAACATTAAAAAATTCTTTCTTTTCTTTCTCCTCTACTGGTGCATGTACATTCACTAAAATCAGTTCACGTCCTTCACAATTTACTTCTATCACCATACATTTCCCCATCTTATCTTTATACACTACTTTGTACACATTAAACACATCTTTCCTTATTAAAAAAGCCACTCCTCTTCCAAGCCTTCCATCCCCATTGTTATATATAATATCCCCTTCCCATTTCTTTTTATAGTCCATCATCACACTCTCTTTCCAGTTTGTTTCTTGCAAAGCGATAACATCTTCTCCTTTACATTTTTCTATCACTCGTTCAAATTTCCTCATGTCCATCAATCCTCTTGCATTAAAAGTAACACAACTTAAAACCATTAAAAGAAAAAAAATTAAATATCCAAAAAACATTATTCTCCATCTTCTCCCTCCAGCCCTCTTAACACTTCATATCTATTTACACTTTTGACTTGGCCCTTTGTCATTATCTTTTTTCTTGCATTTTCCACATTTGGTTTTACCTTTATAGTTCTCCTTCTTATTTGTCCTCTCTCCCCTCTGTCTTTTCCTGTATTGTCCATCCTTACTTCTTCTTCATTGTCCGTTTCTTTGGTTTGATCTTCCATTCCTTGTCCCTCTGTCTCAGCGTCATCAGCAAAACTTTTAAAACTGTCCGGAATTTCCATTTCTGTCCATTGAGTGTCTTGTTCTGTTGTCTGTTCCTTTTCCTTATCGTTCTTTTTTCCTCCTTCTCCTTCTTCCCCATTCTCTGATTCCTCTTCTGTTTCATTTTGTTGCAGTTTCTCTGTTTCCTGCTCCTCTTCGTAGTTTTTTTCCTTGTTGTCTCTTTCATGCACTTGCCCGTCCACCTGGTCTTGTCCACCTCCTTCCCTCTCTTCCATCCAACAGTCACATCTATTTAAAAACTCATGGCAGTCCGGACACTTGACAGTACTGCAGTCCCGTGCAAAGTGTCCCTTTTCCCCGCACTTAAAACACTTAAAATCTGGGCAATCTTTCAGCAGATGTTCAGGGCTCATGCACAACCGACAGGTTTTCACCTGGCAGCTGTGCATCACCCTGCAATACTGCAGCCCTTCTGCTGACTCCATCTTTGTGCTGTACGGGAGGGACACCACCTCTCTGGGGAACCTCACTTTCACATACCTCGTGCCATCTTCAATATCAGTGCCCGTGTAAAGCCTCCTTTTAATTTTTGAAATGGGTAAAACACCCCAACCCTCCAATTTCTCTAAAATTTGTTCATCTTCCAGGTAGACGGGCAAATGCATGAAAGAAACAACATAATCTCTGTTTTGCAATTTTTTAACCTCGCAGTTAGTTCCCTTAATTGTCAGTCCATCCTTCAGTTCCTCACATGTTTCCTCCTTCTCCAATGTTATTTCGTATTCCTTTCCTTGTCTTGGTCTCACGGCCAAAACTTTCCCTCCTCCAATCCTCTCTGATACTGCTTTAATTACATCCTCTGCTTTTACTCCATTCACTTTATCCACATCCACAATCACAGTTGCCTCCCTTAAGTACTTCCTTTCGCCCAGACTTTTCCGTATTTCTCCATCCTTTCTGTTTCCAGCTCGTTGTCGATAATCCAGTCCATTGTTGTTGTCCTTTCGTGTCTCTCCAGCCATTTCCAAGTCCTTAACCGTAGGTCCGTCCATATTGGGAAAAAAAAAACACGCAAAAAACCAAACAAAAATCCTAAGAAACCAAAAAAAACCAAAAATAAAACCACCTTCCAGACAGCATGAAGCTGCTGTTAGGTGGTTTAAAACCGAAAAACAAAAACAAAACAAAAAGAACTGAAATAGTCCAAAAAGAATAAGCAAAATTCAAAAAACAAAAATAAACAAACAGAGATGTGGGAGAGCCTTCCTCTCCCTGCTATTGCCAACTCACTTCCTGTAGCTCTCTAGCGCCCCCAGGAAGGTATGGCAGTAAGCAAAGATTGCAGTAAGCAAAGATTGCAGCAAAAAGAGGGCTCTTTAAAGATCAGCCAGACTAAAGGCCATTCTATAAGATAAGTAGTGAAGAAAAGCCAAAAGCTTACAGCACCTGGTATTCACAGGCGGTCTCCCATCCAAGTACTAACCAGGCCCAACCCTGCTTAGCTTCCGAGATCAGACGAGATCGGGCGCAGCCAGGATGGTATGGCCGTAAGCAAAAATTGCAGCAAAAAGCGGGCTCTTTAAAGATCATTCAGACTAAAGGCCATTCTATAAGATAAGTAGTGAAAAAAGCCAAAAGCTTACAGCACCTGGTATTCCCAGGCGGTCTCAAATCCAAGTACTAACCAGGCCCAACCCTGCTTAGCTTCCGAGATCAGACGAGATCGGGCGCAGCCACGATGGTATGGCAGTAAGCAAAGATTGCAGCAAAAAGAGGGCTTTTTAAAGATCAGCCAGACTAAAGGCCATTCTATAAGATAAGTAGTGAAGAAAGGGCTTACAGCACCTGGTATTCCCAGGAGGTCTCCCATCCAAGTACTAACCAGGCCCAACCCTGCTTAGCTTCCGAGATCAGACGAGATCGGGCGCAGCCAGGATGGTATGGCCGTAAGCAAAGATTGCAGCAAAAAGAGGGCTCTTTAAAGATAATTCAGACTAAAGGCCATTCTATAAGATAAGTAGTGAAGAAAAGCCAAAAACTTGCAGCACCTGGTATTCCCAGGCGGTCTCCCATCCAAGTACTAACCAGGCCCAAACCTGCTTAGCTTCCGAGATCAGACGAGATCGGGCACAGCCAGGATGGTATGGCAGTAAGAAAAGATTACAGTAAAAAGAGGGCTCTTTAAAGATCAGCTAGACTAAAGGCCATTCTATAAGATAAGTAGTGAAGAAATGGCTTACAGCACCTGGTATTCCCAGGCGGTCTCCCATCCAAGTACTAACCAGGCCCAACCCTGCATAGCTTCCGAGATCAGATGAGATCAGGCGCAGCCACGATGGTATGGCAGTAAGCAAAGATTGCAGCAAAAAGAGGGCTCTTTAAAGATCATTCAGACTAAAGGCCATTCTATAAGATAAGTAGTGAAGAAAAGGCTTAAAGCACCTGGTATTCCCAGGAGGTCTCCCATCCAAGTACTAACCAGGCCCAACCCTGCTTAGCTTCCGAGATCAGACGAGATCGGGCGCAGCCAGGATGGTATGGCAGTAAGCAAATATTGCAGCAAAAAGAGGGCTCTTTAAAGATCAGCCAGACTAAAGGCCATTCTATAAGATAAGTAGTGAAGAAAAGCCAAAAGCTTACAGCACCTGGTATTCCCAGGCGGTCTCCCATCCAAGTACTAACCAGGCCCAACCCTGCTTAGCTTCTGAGATCAGACGAGATCGGGCGCAGCCAGGATGGTATGGCCGTAAGCAAAGATTGCAGCAAAAAGCGGGCTCTTTAAAGATCATTCAGACTAAAGGCCATTCTATAAGATAAGTAGTGAAAAAAAGTCAAAAGCTTACAGCACCTGGTATTCCCAGGCGGTCTCAAATCCAAGTACTAACCAGGCCCAACCCTGCTTAGCTTCCGAGATCAGACAAGATCGGGCGCAGGCACGATGGTATGGCAGTAAGCAAAGATTGCAGCAAAAAGAGGGCTCTTTAAAGATCAGCCAGACTAAATGCCATTCTATAAGATAAGTAGTGAAGAAAGGGCTTACAGCACCTGGTATTCCCAGGAGGTCTCCCATCCAAGTACTAACCAGGCCCATCCCTGCTTAGCTTCCGAGATCAGACGAGATCGGGCGCAGCCAGGATGGTATGGCCGTAAGCAAAGATTGCAGCAAAAAGAGGGCTCTTTAAAGATCATTCAGACTAAAGGCCATTCTATAAGATAAGTAGTGAAGAAAAGCCAAAAACTTGCAGCACCTGGTATTCCCAGGCGGTCTCCAATCCAAGTACTAACCAGGCCCAACCCTGCTTAGCTTCCGAGATCAGAAGAGATCGGGCGCAGCCAGGATGGTATGGCCGTAAGCAAAGATTACAGCAAAAAGAGGGCTCTTTAAAGATCAGCTAGACTAAAGGCCATTCTATAAGATAAGTAGTGAAGAAATGGCTTACAGCACCTGGTATTCCCAGGCGGTCTCCCATCCAAGTACTAACCAGGCCCAACCCTGCATAGCTTCCGAGATCAAACGAGATCGAGCGCAGCCACGATGGTATGGCAGTAAGCAAAGATTGCAGCAAAAAGAGGGCTCTTTAAAGATCATTCAGACTAAAGGCCATTCTATAAGATAAGTAGTGAAGAAAAGGCTTAAAGCACCTGGTATTCCCAGGAGGTCTCCCATCCAAGTACT
>CM071962.1:24947500-24950000 GCA_036784905.1 Acrossocheilus fasciatus | reverse complement strand
CAGGCCCAACCCTGCTTAGCTTCCGAGATCAGACGAGATCGGGCGCAGCCAGGATGGTATGGCCGTAAGCAAAGATTGCAGCAAAAAGCGGGCTCTTTAAAGATTATTCAGACTAAAGGCCATTCTATAAGATAAGTAGTGAAAAAAAGCCAAAAGCTTACAGCACCTGGTATTCCCAGGCGGTCTCAAATCCAAGTACTAACCAGGCCCAACCCTGCTTAGCTTCCGAGATCAGACGAGATCGGGCGCAGCCACGATGGTATGGCAGTAAGCAAAGATTGCAGCAAAAAGAGGGCTCTTTAAAGATCAGCCAGACTAAAGGCCATTCTATAAGATAAGTAGTGAAGAAAGGGCTTACAGCACCTGGTATTCCCAGGAGGTCTCCCATCCAAGTACTAACCAGGCCCAACCCTGCTTAGCTTCCGAGATCAGACGAGATCGGGCGCAGCCAGGATGGTATGGCCGTAAGCAAAGATTGCAGCAAAAAGCGGGCTCTTTAAAGATCATTCAGACTAAAGGCCATTCTATAAGATAAGTAGGGAAGAAAAAGCTTATAGCACCTGGTATTCCCAGGCTGTCTCCCATCCAAGTACTAACCAGGCCCAACCCTGCTTAGCTTCCGAGATCAGACTAGATCGGGCGCAGCCAGGATGGTATGGCCGTAAGCAAAGATTACAGCAAAAAGAGGGCTCTTTAAAGATCAGCTAGACTAAAGGCCATTCTATAAGATAAGTAGTGAAGAAATGGCTTACAGCACCTGGTATTCCCAGGCGGTCTCCCATCCAAGTACTAACCAGGCCCAACCCTGCATAGCTTCCGAGATCAGACGAGATCGGGCGCAGCCACGATGGTATGGCAGTAAGCAAAGATTGCAGCAAAAAGAGGGCTCTTTAAAGATCATTCAGACTAAAGGCCATTCTATAAGATAAGTAGTGAAGAAAAGCCAAAAGCTTACAGCACCTGGTATTCCCAGGCGGTCTCCCATCCAAGTACTAACCAGGCCCAACCCTGCTTAGCTTCCGAGATCAGACGAGATCGGGCGCAGCCAGGATGGTACGGCAGTAAGCAAAGATTGCAGCAAAAAGAGGGCTCTTTAAAGATCAGCCAGACTAAAGGCCATTCTATAAGATAAGTAGTGAAGAAAAGCCAAAAGCTTACAGCACCTGGTATTCCCAGGCGGTCTCCCATCCAAGTACTAACCAGGCCCAACCCTGCTTAGCTTCCGAGATCAGACGAGATCAGGCGCAGCCAGGATGGTATGGCCGTAAGCAAAGATTGCAGCAAAAAGCGGGCTCTTTAAAGATCATTCAGACTAAAGGCCATTCTATAAGATAAGTAGTGAAAAAAAGCCAAAAGCTTACAGCACCTGGAATTCCCAGGCGGTCTCAAATCCAAGTACTAACCAGGCCCAACCCTGCTTAGCTTCCGAGATCAGACGAGATCGGGCGCAGCCACGATGGTATGGCAGTAAGCAAAGATTGCAGCAAAAAGAGGGCTCTTTAAAGATCAGCCAGACTAAAGGCCATTCTATAAGATAAGTAGTGAAGAAAGGGCTTACAGCACCTGGTATTCCCAGGAGGTCTCCCATCCAAGTACTAACAGGGCCCAACCCTGCTTAGCTTCCGAGATCAGACGAGATCGGGCGCAGCCAGGATGGTATGGCCGTAAGCAAAGATTGCAGCAAAAAGAGGGCTCTTTAAAGATAATTCAGACTAAAGGCCATTCTATAAGATAAGTAGTGAAGAAAAGCCAAAAACTTGCAGCACCTGGTATTCCCAGGCGGTCTCCCATCCAAGTACTAACCAGGCCCAAACCTGCTTAGCTTCCGAGATCAGACAAGATCGGGCACAGCCAGGATGGTATGGCAGTAAGCAAAGATTACAGTAAAAAGAGGGCTCTTTAAAGATCAGCTAGACTAAAGGCCATTCTATAAGATAAGTAGTGAAGAAATGGCTTACAGCACCTGGTATTCCCAGGCGGTCTCCCATCCAAGTACTAACCAGGCCCAACCCTGCATAGCTTCCGAGATCAGACGAGATCAGGCGCAGCCAGGATGGTATGGCCGTAAGCAAAGATTGCAGCAAAAAGCGGGCTCTTTAAAGATCATTCAAACTAAAGGCCATTCTATAAGATAAGTAGTGAAGAGAAGGCTTACAGCACCTGGTATTCCCAGGAGGTCTCCCATTCAAGTACTAACCAGGCCCAACCATGCTTAGCTTCCAAGATCAGACGAGATCGGGCGCAGCCAGGATGGTATGGCAGTAAGCAAAGATTGCAGCAAAAAGAGGGCTCTTTAAAGATCAGCCAGACTAAAGGCCATTCTATAAGATAAGTAGTGAAGAAAAGCCAAAAGCTTACAGCACCTGGTATTCCCAGGCGGTCTCGCATCCAAGTACTAACCAGGCCCAACCCTGCTTAGCTTCCGAGATCAGACGAGATCGGGCGCAGTCAGGATGGTATGGCAGTAAGCAAAGATTGCAGCAAAAAGAGGGCTCTTTAA
>CM071962.1:24940000-24942500 GCA_036784905.1 Acrossocheilus fasciatus | reverse complement strand
AGACTAAAGGCAATTCTATAAGATAAGTAGGGAAGAAAAGGCTTACAGCACCTGGTATTCCCAGGAGGTCTCCCATCCAAGTACTAACCAGGCCCAACCCTGCTTAGCTTCCGAGATCAGACGAGATCGGGCGCAGCCAGGATGGTATGTCCGTAAGCAAAGATTGCAGCAAAAAGCGGGCTCTTTAAAGATCAGCCAGACTAAAGGCCATTCTATAAGATAAGTAGTGAAGAAAAGCCAAAAGCTTACAGCACCTGGTATTCCCAGGCGGTCTCCCATCCAAGTACTAAACAGGCCCAAACCTGCTTAGCTTCCGAGATCAGACGAGATCGGGCACAGCCAGGATGGTATGGCAGTAAGCAATGATTACAGCAAAAAGAGGGCTCTTTAAAGATCAGCTAGAATAAAGGCCATTCTATAAGATAAGTAGTGAAGAAATGGCTTACAGCACCTGGTATTCCCAGGCGGTCTCCCATCCAAGTACTAACCAGGCCCAACCCTGCATAGCTTCCGAGATCAGACGAGATCGGGCGCAGCCACGATGGTATGGCAGTAAGCAAAGATTGCAGCAAAAAGAGGGCTCTTTAAAGATCATTCAGACTAAAGGTCATTCTATAAGATAAGTAGTGAAGAAAAGGCTTAAAGCACCTGGTATTCCCAGGAGGTCTCCCATCCAAGTACTAACCAGGCCCAACCCTGCTTAGCTTCCGAGATCAGACGAGATCGGGCGCAGCCAGGATGGTATGGCAGTAAGCAAAGATTGCAGCAAAAAGAGGGCTCTTTAAAGATCAGCCAGACTAAAGGCCATTCTATAAGATAAGTAGTGAAGAAAAGCCAAAAGCTTACAGCACCTGGTATTCCCAGGCGGTCTCCCATCCAAGTACTAACCAGGCCCAACCCTGCTTAGCTTCCGAGATCAGACGAGATCGGGCGCAGCCAGGATGGTATGGCCGTAAGCAAAGATTGCAGCAAAAAGCGGGCTCTTTAAAGATTATTCAGACTAAAGGCCATTCTATAAGATAAGTAGTGAAAAAAAGCCAAAAGCTTACAGCACCTGGTATTCCCAGGCGGTCTCAAATCCAAGTACTAACCAGGCCCAACCCTGCTTAGCTTCCGAGATCAGACGAGATCGGGCGCAGCCACGATGGTATGGCAGTAAGCAAAGATTGCAGCAAAAAGAGGGCTCTTTAAAGATCAGCCAGACTAAAGGCCATTCTATAAGATAAGTAGTGAAGAAAGGGCTTACAGCACCTGGTATTCCCAGGAGGTCTCCCATCCAAGTACTAACCAGGCCCAACCCTGCTTAGCTTCCGAGATCAGACGAGATCGGGCGCAGCCAGGATGGTATGGCCGTAAGCAAAGATTGCAGCAAAAAGCGGGCTCTTTAAAGATCATTCAGACTAAAGGCCATTCTATAAGATAAGTAGGGAAGAAAAAGCTTATAGCACCTGGTATTCCCAGGCTGTCTCCCATCCAAGTACTAACCAGGCCCAACCCTGCTTAGCTTCCGAGATCAGACTAGATCGGGCGCAGCCAGGATGGTATGGCCGTAAGCAAAGATTACAGCAAAAAGAGGGCTCTTTAAAGATCAGCTAGACTAAAGGCCATTCTATAAGATAAGTAGTGAAGAAATGGCTTACAGCACCTGGTATTCCCAGGCGGTCTCCCATCCAAGTACTAACCAGGCCCAACCCTGCATAGCTTCCGAGATCAGACGAGATCGGGCGCAGCCACGATGGTATGGCAGTAAGCAAAGATTGCAGCAAAAAGAGGGCTCTTTAAAGATCATTCAGACTAAAGGCCATTCTATAAGATAAGTAGTGAAGAAAAGCCAAAAGCTTACAGCACCTGGTATTCCCAGGCGGTCTCCCATCCAAGTACTAACCAGGCCCAACCCTGCTTAGCTTCCGAGATCAGACGAGATCGGGCGCAGCCAGGATGGTACGGCAGTAAGCAAAGATTGCAGCAAAAAGAGGGCTCTTTAAAGATCAGCCAGACTAAAGGCCATTCTATAAGATAAGTAGTGAAGAAAAGCCAAAAGCTTACAGCACCTGGTATTCCCAGGCGGTCTCCCATCCAAGTACTAACCAGGCCCAACCCTGCTTAGCTTCCGAGATCAGACGAGATCAGGCGCAGCCAGGATGGTATGGCCGTAAGCAAAGATTGCAGCAAAAAGCGGGCTCTTTAAAGATCATTCAGACTAAAGGCCATTCTATAAGATAAGTAGTGAAAAAAAGCCAAAAGCTTACAGCACCTGGAATTCCCAGGCGGTCTCAAATCCAAGTACTAACCAGGCCCAACCCTGCTTAGCTTCCGAGATCAGACGAGATCGGGCGCAGCCACGATGGTATGGCAGTAAGCAAAGATTGCAGCAAAAAGAGGGCTCTTTAAAGATCAGCCAGACTAAAGGCCATTCTATAAGATAAGTAGTGAAGAAAGGGCTTACAGCACCTGGTATTCCCAGGAGGTCTCCCATCCAAGTACTAACAGGGCCCAACCC
>CM071962.1:24910000-24912500 GCA_036784905.1 Acrossocheilus fasciatus | reverse complement strand
GATGGTATGGCCGTAAGCAAAGATTGCAGCAAAAAGCGGGCTCTTTAAAGATTATTCAGACTAAAGGCCATTCTATAAGATAAGTAGTGAAAAAAAGCCAAAAGCTTACAGCACCTGGTATTCCCAGGCGGTCTCAAATCCAAGTACTAACCAGGCCCAACCCTGCTTAGCTTCCGAGATCAGACGAGATCGGGCGCAGCCACGATGGTATGGCAGTAAGCAAAGATTGCAGCAAAAAGAGGGCTCTTTAAAGATCAGCCAGACTAAAGGCCATTCTATAAGATAAGTAGTGAAGAAAGGGCTTACAGCACCTGGTATTCCCAGGAGGTCTCCCATCCAAGTACTAACCAGGCCCAACCCTGCTTAGCTTCCGAGATCAGACGAGATCGGGCGCAGCCAGGATGGTATGGCCGTAAGCAAAGATTGCAGCAAAAAGCGGGCTCTTTAAAGATCATTCAGACTAAAGGCCATTCTATAAGATAAGTAGGGAAGAAAAAGCTTACAGCACCTGGTATTCCCAGGCGGTCTCCCATCCAAGTACTAACCAGGCCCAACCCTGCTTAGCTTCCGAGATCAGACGAGATCGGGCGCAGCCAGGATGGTATGGCCGTAAGCAAAGATTACGGCAAAAAGAGGGCTCTTTAAAGATCAGCTAGACTAAAGGCCATTCTATAAGATAAGTAGTGAAGAAATGGCTTACAGCACCTGGTATTCCCAGGCGGTCTCCCATCCAAGTACTAACCAGGCCCAACCCTGCATAGCTTCCGAGATCAGACGAGATCGGGCGCAGCCACGATGGTATGGCAGTAAGCAAAGATTGCAGCAAAAAGAGGGCTCTTTAAAGATCATTCAGACTAAAGGCCATTCTATAAGATAAGTAGTGAAGAAAAGCCAAAAGCTTACAGCACCTGGTATTCCCAGGCGGTCTCCCATCCAAGTACTAACCAGGCCCAACCCTGCTTAGCTTCCGAGATCAGACGAGATCGGGCGCAGCCAGGATGGTACGGCAGTAAGCAAAGATTGCAGCAAAAAGAGGGCTCTTTAAAGATCAGCCAGACTAAAGGCCATTCTATAAGATAAGTAGTGAAGAAAAGCCAAAAGCTTACAGCACCTGGTATTCCCAGGCGGTCTCCCATCCAAGTACTAACCAGGCCCAACCCTGCTTAGCTTCCGAGATCAGACGAGATCGGGCGCAGCCAGGATGGTATGGCCGTAAGCAAAGATTGCAGCAAAAAGCGGGCTCTTTAAAGATCATTCAGACTAAAGGCCATTCTATAAGATAAGTAGTGAAAAAAAGCCAAAAGCTTACAGCACCTGGAATTCCCAGGCGGTCTCAAATCCAAGTACTAACCAGGCCCAACCCTGCTTAGCTTCCGAGATCAGACGAGATCGGGCGCAGCCACGATGGTATGGCAGTAAGCAAAGATTGCAGCAAAAAGAGGGCTCTTTAAAGATCAGCCAGACTAAAGGCCATTCTATAAGATAAGTAGTGAAGAAAGGGCTTACAGCACCTGGTATTCCCAGGAGGTCTCCCATCCAAGTACTAACCAGGCCCAACCCTGCTTAGCTTCCGAGATCAGACGCAGCCAGGATGGTATGGCCGTAAGCAAAGATTGCAGCAAAAAGAGGGCTCTTTAAAGATAATTCAGACTAAAGGCCATTCTATAAGATAAGTAGTGAAGAAAAGCCAAAAACTTGCAGCACCTGGTATTCCCAGGCGGTCTCCCATCCAAGTACTAACCAGGCCCAAACCTGCTTAGCTTCCGAGATCAGACAAGATCGGGCACAGCCAGGATGGTATGGCAGTAAGCAAAGATTACAGTAAAAAGAGGGCTCTTTAAAGATCAGCTAGACTAAAGGCCATTCTATAAGATAAGTAGTGAAGAAATGGCTTACAGCACCTGGTATTCCCAGGCGGTCTCCCATCCAAGTACTAACCAGGCCCAACCCTGCATAGCTTCCGAGATCAGACGAGATCAGGCGCAGCCAGGATGGTATGGCCGTAAGCAAAGATTGCAGCAAAAAGCGGGCTCTTTAAAGATCATTCAAACTAAAGGCCATTCTATAAGATAAGTAGTGAAGAGAAGGCTTACAGCACCTGGTATTCCCAGGAGGTCTCCCATTCAAGTACTAACCAGGCCCAACCATGCTTAGCTTCCAAGATCAGACGAGATCGGGCGCAGCCAGGATGGTATGGCAGTAAGCAAAGATTGCAGCAAAAAGAGGGCTCTTTAAAGATCAGCCAGACTAAAGGCCATTCTATAAGATAAGTAGTGAAGAAAAGCCAAAAGCTTACAGCACCTGGTATTCCCAGGCGGTCTCGCATCCAAGTACTAACCAGGCCCAACCCTGCTTAGCTTCCGAGATCAGACGAGATCGGGCGCAGTCAGGATAGTATGGCAGTAAGCAAAGATTGCAGCAAAAAGAGGGCTCTTTAAAGATCAGCTAGACTAAAGGCCATTCTATAAGATAAGTAGTGAAAAAATGGCTTACAGCACCT
>CM071962.1:24892500-24905000 GCA_036784905.1 Acrossocheilus fasciatus | reverse complement strand
AAGTAGTGAAGAAAAGGCTTAAAGCACCTGGTATTCCCAGGAGGTCTCCCATCCAAGTACTAACCAGGCCCAACCCTGCTTAGCTTCCGAGATCAGACGAGATCGGGCGCAGCCAGGATGGTATGGCCGTAAGCAAAGATTGCAGCAAAAAGCGGGCTCTTTAAAGATCATTCAGACTAAAGGCCATTCTATAAGATAAGTAGTGAAAAAAAGCCAAAAGCTTACAGCACCTGGTATTCCCAGGCGGTCTCAAATCCAAGTACTAACCAGGCCCAACCCTGCTTAGCTTCCGAGATCAGACGAGATCGGGCGCAGCCACGATGGTATGGCAGTAAGCAAAGATTGCAGCAAAAAGAGGGCTCTTTAAAGATCAGCCAGACTAAAGGCCATTCTATAAGATATATAGTGAAGAAAGGGCTTACAGCACCTGTTATTCCCAGGAGGTCTCCCATCCAAGTACTAACCAGGCCCAACCCTGCTTAGCTTCCGAGATCAAACGAGATCGGGCGCAGCCAGGATGGTATGGCCGTAAGCAAAGATTGCAGCAAAAAGAGGGCTCTTTAAAGATCATTCAGACTAAAGGCCATTCTATAAGATAAGTAGTGAAGAAAAGCCAAAAACTTGCAGCACCTGGTATTCCCAGGCGGTCTCCCATCCAAGTACTAACCAGGCCCAACCCTGCTTAGCTTCCGAGATCAGACGAGATCGGGCGCAGCCAGGATGGTATGGCAGTAAGCAAAGATTGCAGCAAAAAGAGGGCTCTTTAAAGATCATTCAGACTAAAGGCAATTCTATAAGATAAGTAGGGAAGAAAAGGCTTAAAGCACCTGGTATTCCCAGGAGGTCTCCCATCCAAGTACTAACCAGGCCCAACCCTGCTTAGCTTCCGAGATCAGACGAGATCGGGCGCAGCCAGGATGGTATGGCAGTAAGCAAAGATTGCAGCAAAAAGAGGGCTCTTTAAAGATCAGCCAGACTAAAGGCCATTCTATAAGATAAGTAGTGAAGAAAAGCCAAAAGCTTACAGCACCTGGTATTCCCAGGCGGTCTCCCATCCAAGTACTAACCAGGCCCAACCCTGCTTAGCTTCCGAGATCAGACGAGATCGGGCGCAGCCAGGATGGTATGGCCGTAAGCAAAGATTGCAGCAAAAAGCGGGCTCTTTAAAGATTATTCAGACTAAAGGCCATTCTATAAGATAAGTAGTGAAAAAAAGCCAAAAGCTTACAGCACCTGGTATTCCCAGGCGGTCTCAAATCCAAGTACTAACCAGGCCCAACCCTGCTTAGCTTCCGAGATCAGACGAGATCGGGCGCAGCCACGATGGTATGGCAGTAAGCAAAGATTGCAGCAAAAAGAGGGCTCTTTAAAGATCAGCCAGACTAAAGGCCATTCTATAAGATAAGTAGTGAAGAAAGGGCTTACAGCACCTGGTATTCCCAGGAGGTCTCCCATCCAAGTACTAACCAGGCCCAACCCTGCTTAGCTTCCGAGATCAGACGAGATCGGGCGCAGCCAGGATGGTATGGCCGTAAGCAAAGATTGCAGCAAAAAGCGGGCTCTTTAAAGATCATTCAGACTAAAGGCCATTCTATAAGATAAGTAGGGAAGAAAAAGCTTACAGCACCTGGTATTCCCAGGCGGTCTCCCATCCAAGTACTAACCAGGCCCAACCCTGCTTAGCTTCCGAGATCAGACGAGATCGGGCGCAGCCAGGATGGTATGGCCGTAAGCAAAGATTACAGCAAAAAGAGGGCTCTTTAAAGATCAGCTAGACTAAAGGCCATTCTATAAGATAAGTAGTGAAGAAATGGCTTACAGCACCTGGTATTCCCAGGCGGTCTCCCATCCAAGTACTAACCAGGCCCAACCCTGCATAGCTTCCGAGATCAGACGAGATCGGGCGCAGCCACGATGGTATGGCAGTAAGCAAAGATTGCAGCAAAAAGAGGGCTCTTTAAAGATCATTCAGACTAAAGGCCATTCTATAAGATAAGTAGTGAAGAAAAGCCAAAAGCTTACAGCACCTGGTATTCCCAGGCGGTCTCCCATCCAAGTACTAACCAGGCCCAACCCTGCTTAGCTTCCGAGATCAGACGAGATCGGGCGCAGCCAGGATGGTACGGCCGTAAGCAAAGATTGCAGCAAAAAGCGGGCTCTTTAAAGATCATTCAGACTAAAGGCCATTCTATAAGATAAGTAGTGAAAAAAAGCCAAAAGCTTACAGCACCTGGAATTCCCAGGCGGTCTCAAATCCAAGTACTAACCAGGCCCAACCCTGCTTAGCTTCCGAGATCAGACGAGATCGGGCGCAGCCACGATGGTATGGCAGTAAGCAAAGATTGCAGCAAAAAGAGGGCTCTTTAAAGATCAGCCAGACTAAAGGCCATTCTATAAGATAAGTAGTGAAGAAAGGGCTTACAGCACCTGGTATTCCCAGGAGGTCTCCCATCCAAGTACTAACCAGGCCCAACCCTGCTTAGCTTCCGAGATCAGACGCAGCCAGGATGGTATGGCCGTAAGCAAAGATTGCAGCAAAAAGAGGGCTCTTTAAAGATAATTCAGACTAAAGGCCATTCTATAAGATAAGTAGTGAAGAAAAGCCAAAAACTTGCAGCACCTGGTATTCCCAGGCGGTCTCCCATCCAAGTACTAACCAGGCCCAAACCTGCTTAGCTTCCGAGATCAGACAAGATCGGGCACAGCCAGGATGGTATGGCAGTAAGCAAAGATTACAGTAAAAAGAGGGCTCTTTAAAGATCAGCTAGACTAAAGGCCATTCTATAAGATAAGTAGTGAAGAAATGGCTTACAGCACCTGGTATTCCCAGGCGGTCTCCCATCCAAGTACTAACCAGGCCCAACCCTGCATAGCTTCCGAGATCAGACGAGATCAGGCGCAGCCAGGATGGTATGGCCGTAAGCAAAGATTGCAGCAAAAAGCGGGCTCTTTAAAGATCATTCAAACTAAAGGCCATTCTATAAGATAAGTAGTGAAGAGAAGGCTTACAGCACCTGGTATTCCCAGGAGGTCTCCCATTCAAGTACTAACCAGGCCCAACCATGCTTAGCTTCCAAGATCAGACGAGATCGGGCGCAGCCAGGATGGTATGGCAGTAAGCAAAGATTGCAGCAAAAAGAGGGCTCTTTAAAGATCAGCCAGACTAAAGGCCATTCTATAAGATAAGTAGTGAAGAAAAGCCAAAAGCTTACAGCACCTGGTATTCCCAGGCGGTCTCGCATCCAAGTACTAACCAGGCCCAACCCTGCTTAGCTTCCGAGATCAGACGAGATCGGGCGCAGTCAGGATGGTATGGCAGTAAGCAAAGATTGCAGCAAAAAGAGGGCTCTTTAAAGATCAGCTAGACTAAAGGCCATTCTATAAGATAAGTAGTGAAAAAATGGCTTACAGCACCTGGTATTCCCAGGCGGTCTCCCATCCAAGTACTAACCAGGCCCAACCCTGCATAGCTTCCGAGATCAGACGAGATCGGGCGCAGCCACGATGGTATGGCAGTAAGCAAAGATTGCAGCAAAAAGAGGGCTCTTTAAAGATCATTCAGACTAAAGGCCATTCTATAAGATAAGTAGTGAAGAAAAGGCTTAAAGCACCTGGTATTCCCAGGAGGTCTCCCATCCAAGTACTAACCAGGCCCAACCCTGCTTAGCTTCCGAGATCAGACGAGATCGGGCGCAGCCAAGATGGTATGGCAGTAAGCAAAGATTGCAGTAAGCAAAGATTGCAGCAAAAAGAGGGCTCTTTAAAGATCAGCCAGACTAAAGGCCATTCTATAAGATAAGTAGTGAAGAAAAGCCAAAAGCTTACAGCACCTGGTATTCCCAGGCGGTCTCCCATCCAAGTACTAACCAGGCCCAACCCTGCTTAGCTTCCAAGATCAGACGAGATCGGGCGCAGCCAGGATGGTATGGCAGTAAGCAAAGATTGCAGCAAAAAGAGGGCTCTTTAAAGATCAGCTAGACTAAAGGCCATTCTATAAGATAAGTAGTGAAGAAATGGCTTACAGCACCTGGTATTCCCAGGCGGTCTCCCATCCAAGTACTAACCAGGCCCAACCCTGCATAGCTTCCGAGATCAGACGAGATCGGGCGCAGCCACGATGGTATGGCAGTAAGCAAAGATTGCAGCAAAAAGAGGGCTCTTTAAAGATCATTCAGACTAAAGGCCATTCTATAAGATAAGTAGTGAAGAAAAGGCTTAAAGCACCTGGTATTACCAGGAGGTCTCCCATCCAAGTACTAACCAGGCCCAACCCTGCTTAGCTTCCGAGATCAGACGAGATCGGGCGCAGCCAGGATGGTATGGCAGTAAGCAAAGATTGCAGTAAGCAAAGATTGCAGCAAAAAGAGGGCTCTTTAAAGATCAGCCAGACTAAAGGCCATTCTATAAGATAAGTAGTGAAGAAAAGCCAAAAGCTTACAGCACCTGGTATTCCCAGGCGGTCTCCCATCCAAGTACTAACCAGGCCCAACCCTGCTTAGCTTCCGAGATCAGACGAGATCGGGCGCAGCCAGGATGGTATGGCCGTAAGCAAAAATTGCAGCAAAAAGCGGGCTCTTTAAAGATCATTCAGACTAAAGGCCATTCTATAAGATAAGTAGTGAAAAAAGCCAAAAGCTTACAGCACCTGGTATTCCCAGGCGGTCTCAAATCCAAGTACTAACCAGGCCCAACCCTGCTTAGCTTCCGAGATCAGACGAGATCGGGCGCAGCCACGATGGTATGGCAGTAAGCAAAGATTGCAGCAAAAAGAGGGCTCTTTAAAGATCAGCCAGACTAAAGGCCATTCTATAAGATAAGTAGTGAAGAAAGGGCTTACAGAACCTGGTATTCCCAGGAGGTCTCCCATCCAAGTACTAACCAGGCCCAACCCTGCTTAGCTTCCGAGATCAGACGAGATCGGGCGCAGCCAGGATGGTATGGCCGTAAGCAAAGATTGCAGCAAAAAGAGGGCTCTTTAAAGATAATTCAGACTAAAGGCCATTCTATAAGATAAGTAGTGAAGAAAAGCCAAAAACTTGCAGCACCTGGTATTCCCAGGCGGTCTCCCATCCAAGTACTAACCAGGCCCAAACCTGCTTAGCTTCCGAGATCAGACGAGATCGGGCACAGCCAGGATGGTATGGCAGTAAGAAAAGATTACAGTAAAAAGAGGGCTCTTTAAAGATCAGCTAGACTAAAGGCCATTCTATAAGATAAGTAGTGAAGAAATGGCTTACAGCACCTGGTATTCCCAGGCGGTCTCCCATCCAAGTACTAACCAGGCCCAACCCTGCATAGCTTCCGAGATCAGATGAGATTTTTTTTTTTTTTTTTTTTTTTTTTTTTTCAAAACAAACATTTCAAAAGGTACATTTCAACATTTTTCTTGAAAATACATCCAGTAAAACAGTCTCTCTCTCTACATTTGGTATTTTCAGAACATCTCAAAATAAATAAAAAGATTTTGTAAAAAAAATATGGAAACTTGCAATTAAATCATTCTCCTTCTGGCACCCCTAATTTAAATTCATTACAAATGTTGTACACATCTGAGGTAAAAACTTTGTAAAAGTCATGCATTTTGTTTTCTTGCTTAAAATAACAGTGTAAAAATTCCACATATTTCTCAAACTTCCTTTTGAAAACCTTCCATACATCCATTACATTTCCTTGTTTTTTTGCCTCCACTCTTCTTTCCCATATTGCACTTTTCATCAGCATCACAATCAAATTAATAATCCTTTTGTTTTTACACTTTTCTTCTATACCTAACAAGACCACTCTGTTCCATTCTATATTTTCCTCTTTTTGTTCCCCTCTTAGCATTTCAATCAATCTCTTACAAATTTCATTAAAATCTTCCAACTCTCTGCACATTGAAAACAAGTGTAAAAAACTTTCATCTTCAGCATTGCACACTTTACATGTTTCACTTAGCTCCATTCCGATTTTTTTCAATATTATGTCAGTAAAAATAGCTTTGTGCCTAATAAAAAATTCCAAGCTCTCCAGCCTTGCATCTATCATTATTCCTTTCATGTTGTTCCATATGTCAACTTCTTTTAGATCTTTAAATTTCTGTACCCAGTACACATTAACAACAGGTTTCTTAAAAATTCCCTCTCTAAAAAAACAATAAAACATTTTCACCGTACATTCTTTAAAAGCATACAATTTTTCTCCCAGCTTTACAAACACTTCCTTCTCTTGCTTCTCTTCCTCCATGCTTTCTATTCGTTTTATCCACTCTTTGGGTATTGCTTCTTTAATTACTTCATACTGATTTATTATTTCTTTTTTATTAAATTCCTCTTTTGCCTCTTCCATTGCATCTATTACATACTGTGACGGTAAAAACCCCTCTTTAAATTCATATAAAACATCTCTGATTCTTGTGATTCCAACATCCCACCATTTCTTATAAAAAATCTCTTTCCCTTGGTTTAAAATGCCATTGTTTAGGAATAAAGGCTGATTTAAAATGCTCTCTCGACCTTGTGGATTAAAATTAATATTGATTGAAAATTTTCCCCAAGCACTCATCAGTTCTTTATAAAAATCCGGCAACCCTTCCACCATCCAATTCTTAGTTTTCATCCATAAAATATTGTCCCCCAAATTAAAATTCCCACATTTATTCAAAAAATATTCCATTGATCTTTTCCATGCTGTTTTGCTTCCCTCATCTAGATATTTTTTGATTATTTTAACTCTTAAACTATTTTTCCTTTGTTCTACATCAATTAATCCCATCCCTCCCTTTCCCACTTCCCCTATTAATGTATTATATGCAATTCTTGGAGGTTTGCCATTCCATAAAAAATCTAAAAAACATTTTTTCATCCTTTTTTCCACCCACATTGGCATAGCGGTCACATATAAGACATACCACAACTTTGACACCATTAACACATTTAAAATTAAAACCTTCCCTTTTAAACTTAAAGTCCTCAATTTCCAAAAATTTAACCTTCTTTCAATTCCTCCTAATATTTCTTCCCACATTATTTCTTTAACATTTTTTTCATCTTTTCCCATTAAGACACCTAAAATCTTTATTTCCTTTGTTTCTTTAAAATTAAAAGAATCTGTTAAACCAATCATTCCTCCAAATCTCATATATACCGTTTTCTCTTCATTTATCTTGCCTCCTGATCCCCTACAAAACATCTGCACTACTTCCATGACTTTTTTAACACTCTCTATATCCTTAACTATAATTGTTGTGTCATCCGCGTATTGAAATATTTTTTCACTTCCCCCACTTCCTTCAATATTTATCCCTCTTATGTCTTCGTCTCTTTTAACAGCTAATCCTAAAGGTTCTGCAACTAATGAATATAAAAGCGCTGATAATGGACATCCTTGTCTTATTGACCTAGTAATTTTGAAACATTCCGTTAAAAAACCATTACATTTTATTCTTGTTATTGCTCCTCTATATAAAATTGTAATCCACTTGACAAAATTTTCCCCAAACCCATACCCTCTTAAAATTCCAAATAAATATTCATGTTCCACTCTGTCAAAAGCTTTTTCGAAATCCAAACTAATAACATATCCTTTTTTGTTTTTGTCTTTCATATACCTTATTCTATCTATTATACTTATCGTTGTGTCCGCTATATCTTTACCTTTAACTCCATACACTTGATTTGTTTCGATTATGCTTGGCATTACCTCTTTCAATCTGTTGGCTAAAACTTTTGTTAAAATTTTCAGATCTGTATTCAGCATTGTAATTGGTCTATAATTTTTTAAGTCTACTTTTTCTCCCTTCCTTTTATATATCAACTTTATTAATCCCATCCCCATTCTCTGATTCATTTCCTCTTTCTTAAAGATCTCTTCATATACTTCTTTTAAAATACCGGTTAAAAAATCCTTAAATGTTTTGTAGAATTCATTTCCTAAACCATCAATGCCTGGGCTTTTCCCTTTATTCAATTCACTTATCGCTCTTTTTATTTCTTCCTCTCTTATCTCTTGCTCACACTCTTTTTTATCCTCCTCCCCTAATTTTGTCTTTATTTGCTTCAGTAATTTCTGTTTTTCTTCATCATTTATTCCCTCTGCTTTAAATAGCTTTTCATAATATTCTTTTACTACGTTTAAAATCTCCTCATTTGTTTCCACCATATCTCCATTTTCCCTTTTTAGTCCTTTGATTGTTTGCGCCATTCCCCTTCTTCTTTCTAAGTCAAAGAAAAACTTTGTACATTTCTCTCCTTCCACTGTGTACTTTGCTTTGCTTCTTAATCTTGCCCCATTGTATTTCTTTTCTTCTATTTCTTTAAGCTTTCCTTCTATTTCTTTTATTTTTTGCAGATCTTTTTCATTCTTATTAATTTCCTTTTCTAATTGGTCTCTTATTTCTCTTTCCTTACCCTTTTTACATCTCTGCACTATCCCACAGTATTTGACAGTAAACTTTCTGATTAAATACTTCACATTTTCCCACCAAATTCTTTTATCTTCTCTATACATTCCGTTTTCTTTTTCTCTTGTAACGATTTCTTGTATACTTAAAACATAGTCTTGCTTCTTTAGAATCTCAGTGTTTAGAACCCATACTCCCGGCCCTCTTTTCACTACATTCCAATCTATTTGCATAAAAATAGGATTATGATCACTTAAACTTGTTTCTTCGTACCTTATTTTCTCTAAAAAACTTTCAATATTTCTTGTACATAAAATGAAATCAATTCTTGTTTTACACATAAAATTCCCCACTATTTGTCTTCTTGAAAATTCTTTTTTCTTTTCATTCCTTTCTCTCCATACATCAATCAAATTATTTTCCTCCATCAGCAATTTTAACTCTTTTCGTCCTGTGTCTGTCTTAAAAATCATTCCCTCAGCCATATCCAATTTACTAAACACAACATTAAAATCCCCCATGATAATAATTTCCTTATATGTCCTTACAAGTTTCCGTAAAACATTATAATACTCCCTCTTCTCCATCTCTTTCGTTGGTGCATGTACATTTACGACTATTATTTTCCTCCCTTCGTATTCCATTTCAAAAGCTATACATTTTCCAACTTCATCATTATATATAACATTACATTTTACATCTCTGTTTTCTCTTATTAACACCGCAACTCCTCTTCCAAATCTTTCATCACCATTGTTATATAAAATCTTCCCATTCCATTTTTTCCTTATTTCACTTATATGCACTTCTTTCCAATTGGTTTCTTGTAACACAATCACATCTTCATTTTTACACATCTCCTTAACATTTTCAAATTTTCTTGTATCCACTAAACCTCTAGCATTAAAAGAAACCATTCTTAACACCATAACACAAAGGACAATTCTTAAAAGGACATTCAATAGATCCATTTTTTCATTCCATCTCCTCCAAGTCCTTTACCAACTCTTTTCTATCCATACTTTGTTGTACACTTTTTTTAGCCACTCTTTTTTTAGCCACTTCTATGTTCGGTATTACCTTTATCGGTCTTCTCCTTTTGCTTGTTTTTGCTGAATTGTCCTCTTCCCATTTTCCCACTTCTTTTCCAGTTTCCATGTTCTGTTCATTGTCCTTTTGTTCTGCCCCGTCCAGTACACTTTCCTGGCTTACAGCCCTGTCCATCTGTGCCCTGTTTTCCTCCTCTTGCTGTGTTTGTTCCAACTGTTTATTTCCTTCATCCGTCTGTTCTTTACTGCCCCTATTTTCCGTTGTTTGGCTCGCCTCCATTTCTCCGGTTTCTCCTTCTTGCTCCTTTTCTGTATCTCTTTCATGCACCTGCCTGCTCACCTGCTCCTCTTCTTCCTCCTCCTCTCTCTCCATCCAGCATTCACATTTATTTAAAACCTCTCGGCAATCCGGGCACTTTACCGCACTGCAGTCCCTTGCGAAGTGACCTCTCTCCTCACATTTGTAGCACCTGAAATCTGGACAGTCTTTTACCACGTGGCCCGGGCTCATGCACAGCCGACAAGTTTTCACCTGGTGACTGTGCATCACCCGGAAATATTGTGGCCCCTCAGCTGTCTCCATTTTTGTGCTATACGGTAATGAGACCACCTCTCTCGGGAACCTCGCTTTTACAAAGCGCGTACCATCCTCAATGTTAGTGCCTGGATATACCCTCCTTTTAATCGTGGATATGGGGATTACTCCCCACTGTTCCAGTTTATTTAAAATGTCCTCATCATCAACGTAAGCAGGCAGGTGCATGAAAGAAACAACATAGTCCCTGTTATGCAATCTTTTAACTTCAAAAGTCATACCTTTGATGTCCAGTCCATCCAATAGAATTTCTGTGTCCTCCTCCCGTTCAAGTGTAACTTCATACTCGTTAATTTGCTTTGGTCTCACCACTAAAACCTTTCCTTCTCCGATCTTCTCCGTCACTGCCTTGATTATATCCATTGCTCTCACGTCTTTCTCATCTCGTAAATCCACTATTATCGTTGCTTCCTTTTTGTACACTCTTTTCACATTCTCCTTTCTTACTTCTTTCCTTTGTCCATGCCCATCTCGTTGTTGTTTGTCCAGTCCATGGTCCTGTTGCCGTCGTGATTCTCCTGCCATTTCCAAGTCTGTTAACGTATGTCCGTCCATCATGAAAAAAACAAAAAAACAAAAAAAAAACACGCAAACTAAATTTTAAGTTCCTCCCAAACAGCTTGCGCTGCTGGGAGGACTTACGAAAGACAAACTAAAACAAAAAAGCTAACAAACAAAAACTAATTCTAATAAAGAAACAAACAAAATAACAAAAACACGTATGGTGAGCCTTCCTCACCGTTTGCAGTCAAAGATTCCTGGAACTAGCAACTGACTACCTCCCTCTACAGACCCAGGATGGTATGGCAGTAAGCAAAGATTGCAGCAAAAAGAGGGCTCTTTAAAGATCATTCAGACTAAAGGCCATTCTATAAGATAAGTAGTGAAGAAAAGGCTTAAAGCACCTGGTATTCCCAGGAGGTCTCCCATCCAAGTACTAACCAGGCCCAACCCTGCTTAGCTTCCGAGATCAGACGAGATCGGGCGCAGCCAGGATGGTATGGCAGTAAGCAAAGGTTGCAGCAAAAAGAGGGCTCTTTAAAGATCAGCCAGACTAAAGGCCATTCTATAAGATAAGTAGTGAAGAAAAGCCAAAAGCTTACAGCACCTGGTATTCCCAGGCGGTCTCCCATCCAAGTACTAACCAGGCCCAACCCTGCTTAGCTTCTGAGATCAGACGAGATCGGGCGCAGCCAGGATGGTATGGCCGTAAGCAAAGATTGCAGCAAAAAGCGGGCTCTTTAAAGATCATTCAGACTAAAGGCCATTCTATAAGATAAGTAGTGAAAAAAAGTCAAAAGCTTACAGCACCTGGTATTCCCAGGCGGTCTCAAATCCAAGTACTAACCAGGCCCAACCCTGCTTAGCTTCCGAGATCAGACAAGATCGGGCGCAGGCACGATGGTATGGCAGTAAGCAAAGATTGCAGCAAAAAGAGGGCTCTTTAAAGATCAGCCAGACTAAATGCCATTCTATAAGATAAGTAGTGAAGAAAGGGCTTACAGCACCTGGTATTCCCAGGAGGTCTCCCATCCAAGTACTAACCAGGCCCATCCCTGCTTAGCTTCCGAGATCAGACGAGATCGGGCGCAGCCAGGATGGTATGGCCGTAAGCAAAGATTGCAGCAAAAAGAGGGCTCTTTAAAGATCATTCAGACTAAAGGCCATTCTATAAGATAAGTAGTGAAGAAAAGCCAAAAACTTGCAGCACCTGGTATTCCCAGGCGGTCTCCAATCCAAGTACTAACCAGGCCCAACCCTGCTTAGCTTCCGAGATCAGAAGAGATCGGGCGCAGCCAGGATGGTATGGCCGTAAGCAAAGATTACAGCAAAAAGAGAGCTCTTTAAAGATCAGCTAGACTAAAGGCCATTCTATAAGATAAGTAGTGAAGAAATGGCTTACAGCACCTGGTATTCCCAGGCGGTCTCCCATCCAAGTACTAACCAGGCCCAACCCTGCATAGCTTCCGAGATCAAACGAGATCGGGCGCAGCCACGATGGTATGGCAGCAAGCAAAGATTGCAGCAAAAAGAGGGCTCTTTAAAGATCATTCAGACTAAAGGCCATTCTATAAGATAAGTAGTGAAGAAAAGGCTTAAAGCACCTGGTATTCCCAGGAGGTCTCCCATCCAAGTACTAACCAGGCCCAACCCTGCTTAGCTTCCGAGATCAGACGAGATCGGGCGCAGCCAGGATGGTATGGCCGTAAGCAAAGATTGCAGCAAAAAGCGGGCTCTTTAAAGATCATTCAGACTAAAGGCCATTCTATAAGATAAGTAGTGAAAAAAAGCCAAAAGCTTACAGCACCTGGTATTCCCAGGCGGTCTCAAATCCAAGTACTAACCAGGCCCAACCCTGCTTAGCTTCCGAGATCAGACGAGATCGGGCGCAGCCACGATGGTATGGCAGTAAGCAAAGATTGCAGCAAAAAGAGGGCTCTTTAAAGATCAGCCAGACTAAAGGCCATTCTATAAG
>CM071962.1:24857500-24860000 GCA_036784905.1 Acrossocheilus fasciatus | reverse complement strand
GAGGGCTCTTTAAAGATCAGCCAGACTAAAGGCCATTCTATAAGATAAGTAGTGAAGAAAGGGCTTACAGCACCTGGTATTCCCAGGAGGTCTCCCATCCAAGTACTAACCAGGCCCAACCCTGCTTAGCTTCCGAGATCAGACGAGATCGGGCGCAGCCAGGATGGTATGGCCGTAAGCAAAGATTGCAGCAAAAAGCGGGCTCTTTAAAGATCATTCAGACTAAAGGCCATTCTATAAGATAAGTAGGGAAGAAAAAGCTTACAGCACCTGGTATTCCCAGGCGGTCTCCCATCCAAGTACTAACCAGGCCCAACCCTGCTTAGCTTCCGAGATCAGACGAGATCGGGCGCAGCCAGGATGGTATGGCCGTAAGCAAAGATTGTAGCAAAAAGCGGGCTCTTTAAAGATCATTCAGACTAAAGGCCATTCTATGAGATAAGTAGTGAAGAAAAGCCAAAAGCTTACAGCACTTGGTATTCCCAGGCTGTCTCCCATCCAAGTACTAACCAGGCCCAACCCTGCTTAGCTTCCGAGATCAGGCGCAGCCAGGATGGTATGGCAGTAAGCAAAGATTGCAGCAAAAAGAGGGCTCTTTAAAGATCAGCCAGACTAAAGGCCATTCTATAAGATAAGTAGTGAAGAAAGGGCTTACAGCACCTGGTATTCCCAGGCGGTCTCCCATCCAAGTACTAACCAGGCCCAACCCTGCTTAGCTTCCGAGATCAGACGAGATCGGGCGCAGCCAGGATGGTATGGCCGTAAGCAAAGATTGCAGCAAAAAGCGGGCTCTTTAAAGATCATTCAGACTAAAGGCCATTCTATAAGATAAGTAGTGAAAAAAAGCCAAAAGCTTGCAGCACCTGGTATTCCCAGGCGGTCTCCCATCCAAGTACTAACCAGGCCCAACCCTGCTTAGCTTCCGAGATCAGACGAGATCCGGCGCAGCCAGGATGGTATGGCCGTAAGCAAAGATTGCAGCAAAAAGCGGGCTCTTTAAAGATCATTCAGACTAAAGGCCATTCTATAAGATAAGTAGGGAAGAAAAGGCTTACAGCACCTGGTATTCCCAGGCGGTCTCCCATCCAAGTACTAACCAGGCCCAACCCTGCTTAGCTTCCGAGATCAGACGAGATTGGGCGCAGCCAGGATGGTATGGCCGTAAGCAAAGATTGCAGCAAAAAGAGGGCTCTTTAAAGATCATTCAGACTAAAGGCCATTCTATAAGATAAGTAGTGAAGAAAAGGCTTACAGCACCTGGTATTCCCAGGCGGTCTACCATCCAAGTACTAACCAGGCCCAACCCTGCTTAGCTTCCGAGATCAGACGAGATCAGGCACAGCAAGGATGGTATGGCCGTAAGCAAAGATTGCAGCAAAAAGCGGGCTCTTTAAAGATCATTCAGACTAAAGGCCATTCTATAAGATAAGTAGTGAAAAAAAGCCAAAAGCTTACAGCACCTGGTATTCCCAGGCGGTCTCAAATCCAAGTACTAACCAGGCCCAACCCTGCTTAGCTTCCGAGATCAGACGAGATCGGGCGCAGCCACGATGGTATGGCAGTAAGCAAAGATTGCAGCAAAAAGAGGGCTCTTTAAAGATCAGCCAGACTAAAGGCCATTCTATAAGATATATAGTGAAGAAAGGGCTTACAGCACCTGGTATTCCCAGGAGGTCTCCCATCCAAGTACTAACCAGGCCCAACCCTGCTTAGCTTCCGAGATCAGACGAGATCGGGCGCAGCCAGGATAGTATGGCCGTAAGCAAAGATTGCAGCAAAAAGAGGGCTCTTTAAAGATCATTCAGACTAAAGGCCATTCTATAAGATAAGTAGTGAAGAAAAGCCAAAAACTTGCAGCACCTGGTATTCCCAGGTGGTCTCCCATCCAAGTACTAACCAGGCCCAACCCTGCTTAGCTTCCGAGATCAGACGAGATCGGGCGCAGCCAGGATGGTATGGCCGTAAGCAAAGATTGCAGCAAAAAGCGGGCTCTTTAAAGATCATTCAAACTAAAGGCCATTCTATAAGATAAGTAGTGAAGAGAAGGCTTACAGCACCTGGTATTCCCAGGAGGTCTCCCATTCAAGTACTAACCAGGCCCAACCATGCTTAGCTTCCAAGATCAGACGAGATCGGGCGCAGCCAGGATGGTATGGCAGTAAGCAAAGATTGCAGCAAAAAGAGGGCTCTTTAAAGATCAGCCAGACTAAAGGCCATTCTATAAGATAAGTAGTGAAGAAAAGCCAAAAGCTTACAGCACCTGGTATTCCCAGGCGGTCTCCCATCCAAGTACTAACCAGGCCCAACCCTGCTTAGCTTCCGAGATCAGACGAGATCGGGCGCAGCCAGGATGGTATGGCAGTAAGCAAAGATTGCAGCAAAAAGAGGGCTCTTTAAAGATCATTCAGACTAAAGGCAATTCTATAAGATAAGTACGGAAGAAAAGGCTTACAGCACCTGGTATTCCCAGGAGGTCTCCCATCCAAGTACTAACCAGGCC
>CM071962.1:24845000-24850000 GCA_036784905.1 Acrossocheilus fasciatus | reverse complement strand
TAAAGGCCATTCTATAAGATAAGTAGTGAAGAAAGGGCTTACAGCACCTGGTATTCCCAGGAGGTCTCCCATCCAAGTACTAACCAGGCCCAACCCTGCTTAGCTTCCGAGATCAGACGAGATCGGGCGCAGCCAGGATGGTATGGCCGTAAGCAAAGATTGCAGCAAAAAGCGGGCTCTTTAAAGATCATTCAGACTAAAGGCCATTCTATAAGATAAGTAGGGAAGAAAAAGCTTACAGCACCTGGTATTCCCAGGCGGTCTCCCATCCAAGTACTAACCAGGCCCAACCCTGCTTAGCTTCCGAGATCAGACGAGATCGGGCGCAGCCAGGATGGTATGGCCGTAAGCAAAGATTGCAGCAAAAAGAGGGCTCTTTAAAGATCAGCTAGACTAAAGGCCATTCTATAAGATAAGTAGTGAAGAAATGGCTTACAGCAACTGGTATTCCCAGGCGGTCTCCCATCCAAGTACTAACCAGGCCCAACCCTGCATAGCTTCCGAGATCAGACGAGATCGGGCGCAGCCACGATGGTATGGCAGTAAGCAAAGATTGCAGCAAAAAGAGGGCTCTTTAAAGATCATTCAGACTAAAGGCCATTCTATAAGATAAGTAGTGAAGAAAAGGCTTAAAGCACCTGGTATTCCCAGGAGGTCTCCCATCCAAGTACTAACCAGGCCCAACCCTGCTTAGCTTCCGAGATCAGACGAGATCGGGCGCAGCCAGGATGGTATGGCAGTAAGCAAAGATTGCAGCAAAAAGAGGGCTCTTTAAAGATCAGCCAGACTAAAGGCCATTCTATAAGATAAGTAGTGAAGAAAAGCCAAAAGCTTACAGCACCTGGTATTCCCAGGCGGTCTCCCATCCAAGTACTAACCAGGCCCAACCCTGCTTAGCTTCCGAGATCAGACGAGATCGGGCGCAGCCAGGATGGTACGGCAGTAAGCAAAGATTGCAGCAAAAAGAGGGCTCTTTAAAGATCAGCCAGACTAAAGGCCATTCTATAAGATAAGTAGTGAAGAAAAGCCAAAAGCTTACAGCACCTGGTATTCCCAGGCGGTCTCCCATCCAAGTACTAACCAGGCCCAACCCTGCTTAGCTTCCGAGATCAGACGAGATCGGGCGCAGCCAGGATGGTATGGCCGTAAGCAAAGATTGCAGCAAAAAGCGGGCTCTTTAAAGATCATTCAGACTAAAGGCCATTCTATAAGATAAGTAGTGAAAAAAAGCCAAAAGCTTACAGCACCTGGAATTCCCAGGCGGTCTCAAATCCAAGTACTAACAAGGCCCAACCCTGCTTAGCTTCCGAGATCAGACGAGATCGGGCGCAGCCACGATGGTATGGCAGTAAGCAAAGATTGCAGCAAAAAGAGGGCTCTTTAAAGATCAGCCAGACTAAAGGCCATTCTATAAGATAAGTAGTGAAGAAAGGGCTTACAGCACCTGGTATTCCCAGGAGGTCTCCCATCCAAGTACTAACCAGGCCCAACCCTGCTTAGCTTCCGAGATCAGACGAGATCGGGCGCAGCCAGGATGGTATGGCCGTAAGCAAAGATTGCAGCAAAAAGAGGGCTCTTTAAAGATAATTCAGACTAAAGGCCATTCTATAAGATAAGTAGTGAAGAAAAGCCAAAAACTTGCAGCACCTGGTATTCCCAGGCGGTCTCCCATCCAAGTACTAACCAGGCCCAAACCTGCTTAGCTTCCGAGATCAGACGAGATCGGGCACAGCCAGGATGGTATGGCAGTAAGCAAAGATTACAGTAAAAAGAGGGCTCTTTAAAGATCAGCTAGACTAAAGGCCATTCTATAAGATAAGTAGTGAAGAAATGGCTTACAGCACCTGGTATTCCCAGGCGGTCTCCCATCCAAGTACTAACCAGGCCCAACCCTGCATAGCTTCCGAGATCAGACGAGATCAGGCGCAGCCAGGATGGTATGGCCGTAAGCAAAGATTGCAGCAAAAAGCGGGCTCTTTAAAGATCATTCAAACTAAAGGCCATTCTATAAGATAAGTAGTGAAGAGAAGGCTTACAGCACCTGGTATTCCCAGGAGGTCTCCCATTCAAGTACTAACCAGGCCCAACCATGCTTAGCTTCCAAGATCAGACGAGATCGGGCGCAGCCAGGATGGTATGGCAGTAAGCAAAGATTGCAGCAAAAAGAGGGCTCTTTAAAGATCAGCCAGACTAAAGGCCATTCTATAAGATAAGTAGTGAAGAAAAGCCAAAAGCTTACAGCACCTGGTATTCCCAGGCGGTCTCCCATCCAAGTACTAACCAGGCCCAACCCTGCTTAGCTTCCGAGATCAGACGAGATCGGGCGCAGCCAGGATGGTATGGCAGTAAGCAAAGATTGCAGCAAAAAGAGGGCTCTTTAAAGATCAGCTAGACTAAAGGCCATTCTATAAGATAAGTAGTGAAGAAATGGCTTACAGCACCTGGTATTCCCAGGCGGTCTCCCATCCAAGTACTAACCAGGCCCAACCCTGCATAGCTTCCGAGATCAGACGAGATCGGGCGCAGCCACGATGGTATGGCAGTAAGCAAAGATTGCAGCAAAAAGAGGGCTCTTTAAAGATCATTCAGACTAAAGGCCATTCTATAAGATAAGTAGTGAAGAAAAGGCTTAAAGCACCTGGTATTCCCAGGAGGTCTCCCATCCAAGTACTAACCAGGCCCAACCCTGCTTAGCTTCCGAGATCAGACGAGATCGGGCGCAGCCAGGATGGTATGGCAGTAAGCAAAGATTGCAGTAAGCAAAGATTGCAGCAAAAAGAGGGCTCTTTAAAGATCAGCCAGACTAAAGGCCATTCTATAAGATAAGTAGTGAAGAAAAGCCAAAAGCTTACAGCACCTGGTATTCCCAGGCGGTCTCCCATCCAAGTACTAACCAGGCCCAACCCTGCTTAGCTTCCGAGATCAGACGAGATCGGGCGCAGCCAGGATGGTATGGCCGTAAGCAAAGATTGCAGCAAAAAGCGGGCTCTTTAAAGATCATTCAGACTAAAGGCCATTCTATAAGATAAGTAGTGAAAAAAAGCCAAAAGCTTACAGCACCTGGAATTCCCAGGCGGTCTCAAATCCAAGTACTAACCAGGCCCAACCCTGCATAGCTTCCGAGATCAGACGAGATCGGGCGCAGCCACGATGGTATGGCAGTAAGCAAAGATTGCAGCAAAAAGAGGGCTCTTTAAAGATCAGCTAGACTAAAGGCCATTCTATAAGATAAGTAGTGAAGAAATGGCTTACAGCACCTGGTATTCCCAGGCGGTCTCCCATCCAAGTACTAACCAGGCCCAACCCTGCATAGCTTCCGAGATCAGACGAGATCGGGCGCAGCCACGATGGTATGGCAGTAAGCAAAGATTGCAGCAAAAAGAGGGCTCTTTAAAGATCATTCAGACTAAAGGCCATTCTATAAGATAAGTAGTGAAGAAAAGGCTTAAAGCACCTGGTATTCCCAGGAGGTCTCCCATCCAAGTACTAACCAGGCCCAACCCTGCTTAGCTTCCGAGATCAGACGAGATCGGGCGCAGCCAGGATGGTATGGCAGTAAGCAAAGATTGCAGTAAGCAAAGATTGCAGCAAAAAGAGGGCTCTTTAAAGATCAGCCAGACTAAAGGCCATTCTATAAGATAAGTAGTGAAGAAAAGCCAAAAGCTTACAGCACCTGGTATTCCCAGGCGGTCTCCCATCCAAGTACTAACCAGGCCCAACCCTGCTTAGCTTCCGAGATCAGACGAGATCGGGCGCAGCCAGGATGGTATGGCCGTAAGCAAAGATTGCAGCAAAAAGCGGGCTCTTTAAAGATCATTCAGACTAAAGGCCATTCTATAAGATAAGTAGTGAAAAAAAGCCAAAAGCTTACAGCACCTGGAATTCCCAGGCGGTCTCAAATCCAAGTACTAACCAGGCCCAACCCTGCTTAGCTTCCGAGATCAGACGAAATCAGGCGCAGCCACGATGGTATGGCAGTAAGCAAAGATTGCAGCAAAAAGCGGGCTCTTTAAAGATCATTCAAACTAAAGGCCATTCTATAAGATAAGTAGTGAAGAGAAGGCTTACAGCACCTGGTATTCCCAGGAGGTCTCCCATTCAAGTACTAACCAGGCCCAACCATGCTTAGCTTCCAAGATCAGACGAGATCGGGCGCAGCCAGGATGGTATGGCAGTAAGCAAAGATTGCAGCAAAAAGAGGGCTCTTTAAAGATCAGCCAGACTAAAGGCCATTCTATAAGATAAGTAGTGAAGAAAAGCCAAAAGCTTACAGCACCTGGTATTCCCAGGCGGTCTCCCATCCAAGTACTAACCAGGCCCAACCCTGCTTAGCTTCCGAGATCAGACGAGATCGGGCGCAGCCAGGATGGTATGGCAGTAAGCAAAGATTGCAGCAAAAAGAGGGCTCTTTAAAGATCAGCTAGACTAAAGGCCATTCTATAAGATAAGTAGTGAAGAAATGGCTTACAGCACCTGGTATTCCCAGGCGGTCTCCCATCCAAGTACTAACCAGGCCCAACCCTGCATAGCTTCCGAGATCAGACGAGATCGGGCGCAGCCACGATGGTATGGCAGTAAGCAAAGATTGCAGCAAAAAGAGGGCTCTTTAAAGATCATTCAGACTAAAGGCCATTCTATAAGATAAGTAGTGAAGAAAAGGCTTGAAGCACCTGGTATTCCCAGGAGGTCTCCCATCCAAGTACTAACCAGGCCCAACCCTGCTTAGCTTCCGAGATCAGAAGAGATCGGGCGCAGCCAGGATGGTATGGCCGTAAGCAAAGGTTGCAGCAAAAAGCGGGCTCTTTAAAGATCATTCAGACTAAAGGCCATTCTATAAGATAAGTAGTGAAGAAAAGCCAAAAGCTTACAGCACTTGGTATTCCCAGGCTGTCTCCCATCCAAGTACTAACCAGGCCCAACCCTGCTTAGCTTCCGAGATCAGGCGCAGCCAGGATGGTATGGCAGTAAGCAAAGATTGCAGCAAAAAGAGGGCTCTTTAA
>CM071962.1:24830000-24840000 GCA_036784905.1 Acrossocheilus fasciatus | reverse complement strand
CCATTCTATAAGATAAGTAGTGAAGAAATGGCTTACAGCACCTGGTATTCCCAGGCGGTCTCCCATCCAAGTACTAACCAGGCCCAACCCTGCATAGCTTCTAAGATCAGACGAGATCAGGCGCAGCCAGGATGGTATGGCCGTAAGCAAAGATTGCAGCAAAAAGCGGGCTCTTTAAAGATCATTCAAACTAAAGGCCATTCTATAAGATAAGTAGTGAAGAGAAGGCTTACAGCACCTGGTATTCCCAGGAGGTCTCCCATTCAAGTACTAACCAGGCCCAACCATGCTTAGCTTCCAAGATCAGACGAGATCGGGCGCAGCCAGGATGGTATGGCAGTAAGCAAAGATTGCAGCAAAAAGAGGGCTCTTTAAAGATCAGCCAGACTAAAGGCCATTCTATAAGATAAGTAGTGAAGAAAAGCCAAAAGCTTACAGCACCTGGTATTCCCAGGCGGTCTCCCATCCAAGTACTAACCAGGCCCAACCCTGCTTAGCTTCCGAGATCAGACGAGATCGGGCGCAGCCAGGATGGTATGGCAGTAAGCAAAGATTGCAGCAAAAAGAGGGCTCTTTAAAGATCAGCTAGACTAAAGGCCATTCTATAAGATAAGTAGTGAAGAAATGGCTTACAGCACCTGGTATTCCCAGGCGGTCTCCCATCCAAGTACTAACCAGGCCCAACCCTGCATAGCTTCCGAGATCAGACGAGATCGGGCGCAGCCACGATGGTATGGCAGTAAGCAAAGATTGCAGCAAAAAGAGGGCTCTTTAAAGATCATTCAGACTAAAGGCCATTCTATAAGATAAGTAGTGAAGAAAAGGCTTAAAGCACCTGGTATTCCCAGGAGGTCTCCCATCCAAGTACTAACCAGGCCCAACCCTGCTTAGCTTCCGAGATCAGACGAGATCGGGCGCAGCCAGGATGGTATGGCAGTAAGCAAAGATTGCAGTAAGCAAAGATTGCAGCAAAAAGAGGGCTCTTTAAAGATCAGCCAGACTAAAGGCCATTCTATAAGATAAGTAGTGAAGAAAAGCCAAAAGCTTACAGCACCTGGTATTCCCAGGCGGTCTCCCATCCAAGTACTAACCAGGCCCAACCCTGCTTAGCTTCCGAGATCAGACGAGATCGGGCGCAGCCAGGATGGTATGGCCGTAAGCAAAGATTGCAGCAAAAAGCGGGCTCTTTAAAGATCATTCAGACTAAAGGCCATTCTATAAGATAAGTAGTGAAAAAAAGCCAAAAGCTTACAGCACCTGGAATTCCCAGGCGGTCTCAAATCCAAGTACTAACCAGGCCCAACCCTGCATAGCTTCCGAGATCAGACGAGATCGGGCGCAGCCACGATGGTATGGCAGTAAGCAAAGATTGCAGCAAAAAGAGGGCTCTTTAAAGATCAGCTAGACTAAAGGCCATTCTATAAGATAAGTAGTGAAGAAATGGCTTACAGCACCTGGTATTCCCAGGCGGTCTCCCATCCAAGTACTAACCAGGCCCAACCCTGCATAGCTTCCGAGATCAGACGAGATCGGGCGCAGCCACGATGGTATGGCAGTAAGCAAAGATTGCAGCAAAAAGAGGGCTCTTTAAAGATCATTCAGACTAAAGGCCATTCTATAAGATAAGTAGTGAAGAAAAGGCTTAAAGCACCTGGTATTCCCAGGAGGTCTCCCATCCAAGTACTAACCAGGCCCAACCCTGCTTAGCTTCCGAGATCAGACGAGATCGGGCGCAGCCAGGATGGTATGGCAGTAAGCAAAGATTGCAGTAAGCAAAGATTGCAGCAAAAAGAGGGCTCTTTAAAGATCAGCCAGACTAAAGGCCATTCTATAAGATAAGTAGTGAAGAAAAGCCAAAAGCTTACAGCACCTGGTATTCCCAGGCGGTCTCCCATCCAAGTACTAACCAGGCCCAACCCTGCTTAGCTTCCGAGATCAGACGAGATCGGGCGCAGCCAGGATGGTATGGCCGTAAGCAAAGATTGCAGCAAAAAGCGGGCTCTTTAAAGATCATTCAGACTAAAGGCCATTCTATAAGATAAGTAGTGAAAAAAAGCCAAAAGCTTACAGCACCTGGAATTCCCAGGCGGTCTCAAATCCAAGTACTAACCAGGCCCAACCCTGCTTAGCTTCCGAGATCAGACGAAATCAGGCGCAGCCACGATGGTATGGCAGTAAGCAAAGATTGCAGCAAAAAGCGGGCTCTTTAAAGATCATTCAAACTAAAGGCCATTCTATAAGATAAGTAGTGAAGAGAAGGCTTACAGCACCTGGTATTCCCAGGAGGTCTCCCATTCAAGTACTAACCAGGCCCAACCATGCTTAGCTTCCAAGATCAGACGAGATCGGGCGCAGCCAGGATGGTATGGCAGTAAGCAAAGATTGCAGCAAAAAGAGGGCTCTTTAAAGATCAGCCAGACTAAAGGCCATTCTATAAGATAAGTAGTGAAGAAAAGCCAAAAGCTTACAGCACCTGGTATTCCCAGGCGGTCTCCCATCCAAGTACTAACCAGGCCCAACCCTGCTTAGCTTCTGAGATCAGACGAGATCGGGCGCAGCCAGGATGGTATGGCAGTAAGCAAAGATTGCAGCAAAAAGAGGGCTCTTTAAAGATCAGCTAGACTAAAGGCCATTCTATAAGATAAGTAGTGAAGAAATGGCTTACAGCACCTGGTATTCCCAGGCGGTCTCCCATCCAAGTACTAACCAGGCCCAACCCTGCATAGCTTCCGAGATCAGACGAGATCGGGCGCAGCCACGATGGTATGGCAGTAAGCAAAGATTGCAGCAAAAAGAGGGCTCTTTAAAGATCATTCAGACTAAAGGCCATTCTATAAGATAAGTAGTGAAGAAAAGGCTTGAAGCACCTGGTATTCCCAGGAGGTCTCCCATCCAAGTACTAACCAGGCCCAACCCTGCTTAGCTTCCGAGATCAGAAGAGATCGGGCGCAGCCAGGATGGTATGGCCGTAAGCAAAGGTTGCAGCAAAAAGCGGGCTCTTTAAAGATCATTCAGACTAAAGGCCATTCTATAGGATAAGTAGTGAAGAAAAGCCAAAAGCTTACAGCACTTGGTATTCCCAGGCTGTCTCCCATCCAAGTACTAACCAGGCCCAACCCTGCTTAGCTTCCGAGATCAGGCGCAGCCAGGATGGTATGGCAGTAAGCAAAGATTGCAGCAAAAAGAGGGCTCTTTAAAGATCAGCCAGACTAAAGGCCATTCTATAAGATAAGTAGTGAAGAAAGGGCTTACAGCACCTGGTATTCCCAGGCGGTCTCCCATCCAAGTACTAACCAGGCCCAACCCTGCTTAGCTTCCGAGATCAGACGAGATCGGGCGCAGCCAGGATGGTATGGCCGTAAGCAAAGATTGCAACAAAAAGCGGGCTCTTTAAAGATCATTCAGACTAAAGGCCATTCTATAAGATAAGTAGTGAAAAAAAGCCAAAAGCTTGCAGCACCTGGTATTCCCAGGCGGTCTCCCATCCAAGTACTAACCAGGCCCAACCCTGCTTAGCTTCCGAGATCAGACGAGATTGGGCGCAGCCAGGATGGTATGGCCGTAAGCAAAGATTGCAGCAAAAAGAGGGCTCTTTAAAGATCATTCAGACTAAAGGCCATTCTATAAGATAAGTAGTGAAGAAAAGGCTTACAGCACCTGGTATTCCCAGGCGGTCTCCCATCCAAGTACTAACCAGATCCAACCCTGCTTAGCTTCCGAGATCAGACGAGATCGGGCACAGCCAGGATGGTATGGCCGTAAGCAAAGATTGCAGCAAAAAGCGGGCTCTTTAAAGATCATTCAGACTAAAGGCCATTCTATAAGATAAGTAGTGAAAAAAAGCCAAAAGCTTACAGCACCTGGTATTCCCAGGCGGTCTCAAATCCAAGTACTAACCAGGCCCAACCCTGCTTAGCTTCCGAGATCAGACGAGATCGGGCGCAGCCACGATGGTATGGCAGTAAGCAAAGATTGCAGCAAAAAGAGGGCTCTTTAAAGATCAGCCAGACTAAAGGCCATTCTATAAGATATATAGTGAAGAAAGGGCTTACAGCACCTGGTATTCCCAGGAGGTCTCCCATCCAAGTACTAACCAGGCCCAACCCTGCTTAGCTTCCGAGATCAGACGAGATCGGGCGCAGCCAGGATGGTATGGCCGTAAGCAAAGATTGCAGCAAAAAGAGGGCTCTTTAAAGATCATTTAGACTACAGGCCATTCTATAAGATAAGTAGTGAAGAAAAGCCAAAAACTTGCAGCACCTGGTATCCCCAGGCGGTCTCCCATCCAAGTACTAACCAGGCCCAACCCTGCTTAGCTTCCGAGATCAGACGAGATCCGGCGCAGCCAGGATGGTATGGCCGTAAGCAAAGATTGCAGCAAAAAGCGGGCTCTTTAAAGATCATTCAGACTAAAGGCCATTCTATAAGATAAGTAGGGAAGAAAAGGCTTACAGCACCTGGTATTCCCAGGCTGTCTCCCATCCAAGTACTAACCAGGCCCAACCCTGCTTAGCTTCCGAGATCAGACGAGATTGGGCGCAGCCAGGATGGTATGGCCGTAAGCAAAGATTGCAGCAAAAAGAGGGCTCTTTAAAGATCATTCAGACTAAAGGCCATTCTATAAGATAAGTAGTGAAGAAAAGGCTTACAGCACCTGGTATTCCCAGGCGGTCTCCCATCCAAGTACTAACCAGGCCCAACCCTGCTTAGCTTCCGAGATCAGACGAGATCGGGCGCAGCCAGGATGGTATGGCCGTAAGCAAAGATTGCAGCAAAAAGAGGGCTCTTTAAAGATCATTCAGACTAAAGGCCATTCTATAAGATAAGTAGTGAAGAAAAGGCTTACAGCACCTGGTATTCCCAGGCGGTCTCCCATCCAAGTACTAACCAGGTCCAACCCTGCTTAGCTTCCGAGATCAGACGAGATCGGGCGCAGCCAGGATGGTATGGCCGTAAGCAAAGATTGCAGCAAAAAGCGGGCTCTTTAAAGATCATTCAGACTAAAGGCCATTCTATAAGATAAGTAGTGAAAAAAAGCCAAAAGCTTACAGCACCTGGTATTCCCAGGCGGTCTCAAATCCAAGTACTAACCAGGCCCAACCCTGCTTAGCTTCCGAGATCAGACGAGATCGGGCGCAGCCACGATGGTATGGCAGTAAGCAAAGATTGCAGCAAAAAGAGGGCTCTTTAAAGATCAGCCAGACTAAAGGCCATTCTATAAGATAAGTAGTGAAGAAAAGCCAAAAGCTTACAGCACCTGGTATTCCCAGGCGGTCTCCCATCCAAGTACTAACCAGGCCCAACCCTGCTTAGCTTCCGAGATCAGACGAGATCGGGCGCAGCCAGGATGGTATGGCCGTAAGCAAAGATTGCAGCAAAAAGAGGGCTCTTTAAAGATCATTCAGACTAAAGGCCATTCTATAAGATAAGTAGTGAAGAAAAGGCTTACAGCACCTGGTATTCCCAGGCGGTCTCCCATCCAAGTACTAACCAGGTCCAACCCTGCTTAGCTTCCGAGATCAGACGAGATCGGGCACAGCCAGGATGGTATGGCCGTAAGCAAAGATTGCAGCAAAAAGCGGGCTCTTTAAAGATCATTCAGACTAAAGGCCATTCTATAAGATAAGTAGTGAAAAAAAGCCAAAAGCTTACAGCACCTGGTATTCCCAGGCAGTCTCAAATCCAAGTACTAACCAGGCCCAACCCTGCTTAGCTTCCGAGATCAGACGAGATCGGGCGCAGCCACGATGGTATGGCAGTAAGCAAAGATTGCAGCAAAAAGAGGGCTCTTTAAAGATCATTCAGACTAAAGGCCATTCTATAAGATAAGTAGTGAAGAAAAGGCTTAAAGCACCTGGTATTCCCAGGAGGTCTCCCATCCAAGTACTAACCAGGCCCAACCCTGCTTAGCTTCCGAGATCAGACGAGATCGGGCGCAGCCAGGATGGTATGGCAGTAAGCAAAGATTGCAGCAAAAAGAGGGCTCTTTAAAGATCAGCCAGACTAAAGGCCATTCTATAAGATAAGTAGTGAAGAAAAGCCAAAAGCTTACAGCACCTGGTATTCCCAGGCGGTCTCCCATCCAAGTACTAACCAGGCCCAACCCTGCTTAGCTTCCGAGATCAGACGAGATCGGGCGCAGCCAGGATGGTATGGCCGTAAGCAAAGATTGCAGCAAAAAGCGGGCTCTTTAAAGATCATTCAGACTAAATGCCATTCTATAAGATAAGTAGTGAAAAAAAGCCAAAAGCTTACAGCACCTGGTATTCCCAGGCGGTCTCAAATCCAAGTACTAACCAGGCCCAACCCTGCTTAGCTTCCGAGATCAGACGAGATCGGGCGCAGCCACGATGGTATGGCAGTAAGCAAAGATTGCAGCAAAAAGAGGGCTCTTTAAAGATCATTCAGACTAAAGGCAATTCTATAAGATAAGTAGGGAAGAAAAGGCTTACAGCACCTGGTATTCCCAGGAGGTCTCCCATCCAAGTACTAACCAGGCCCAACCCTGCTTAGCTTCCGAGATCAGACGAGATCGGGCGCAGCCAGGATGGTATGTCCGTAAGCAAAGATTGCAGCAAAAAGCGGGCTCTTTAAAGATCAGCCAGACTAAAGGCCATTCTATAAGATAAGTAGTGAAGAAAAGCCAAAAACTTGCAGCACCTGGTATTCCCAGGCGGTCTCCCATCCAAGTACTAACCAGGCCCAAACCTGCTTAGCTTCCGAGATCAGACGAGATCGGGCACAGCCAGGATGGTATGGCAGTAAGCAAAGATTACAGTAAAAAGAGGGCTCTTTAAAGATCAGCTAGACTAAAGGCCATTCTATAAGATAAGTAGTGAAGAAATGGCTTACAGCACCTGGTATTCCCAGGCGGTCTCCCATCCAAGTACTAACCAGGCCCAACCCTGCATAGCTTCTGAGATCAGACGAGATCAGGCGCAGCCAGGATGGTATGGCCGTAAGCAAAGATTGCAGCAAAAAGCGGGCTCTTTAAAGATCATTCAAACTAAAGGCCATTCTATAAGATAAGTAGTGAAGAGAAGGCTTACAGCACCTGGTATTCCCAGGAGGTCTCCCATTCAAGTACTAACCAGGCCCAACCATGCTTAGCTTCCAAGATCAGACGAGATCGGGCGCAGCCAGGATGGTATGGCAGTAAGCAAAGATTGCAGCAAAAAGAGGGCTCTTTAAAGATCAGCCAGACTAAAGGCCATTCTATAAGATAAGTAGTGAAGAAAAGCCAAAAGCTTACAGCACCTGGTATTCCCAGGCGGTCTCCCATCCAAGTACTAACCAGGCCCAACCCTGCTTAGCTTCCGAGATCAGACGAGATCGGGCGCAGCCAGGATGGTATGGCAGTAAGCAAAGATTGCAGCAAAAAGAGGGCTCTTTAAAGATCAGCTAGACTAAAGGCCATTCTATAAGATAAGTAGTGAAGAAATGGCTTACAGCACCTGGTATTCCCAGGCGGTCTCCCATCCAAGTACTAACCAGGCCCAACCCTGCATAGCTTCCGAGATCAGACGAGATCGGGCGCAGCCACGATGGTATGGCAGTAAGCAAAGATTGCAGCAAAAAGAGGGCTCTTTAAAGATCATTCAGACTAAAGGCCATTCTATAAGATAAGTAGTGAAGAAAAGGCTTAAAGCACCTGGTATTCCCAGGAGGTCTCCCATCCAAGTACTAACCAGGCCCAACCCTGCTTAGCTTCCGAGATCAGACGAGATCGGGCGCAGCCAGGATGGTATGGCAGTAAGCAAAGATTGCAGTAAGCAAAGATTGCAGCAAAAAGAGGGCTCTTTAAAGATCAGCCAGACTAAAGGCCATTCTATAAGATAAGTAGTGAAGAAAAGCCAAAAGCTTACAGCACCTGGTATTCCCAGGCGGTCTCCCATCCAAGTACTAACCAGGCCCAACCCTGCTTAGCTTCCGAGATCAGACGAGATCGGGCGCAGCCAGGATGGTATGGCCGTAAGCAAAGATTGCAGCAAAAAGCGGGCTCTTTAAAGATCATTCAGACTAAAGGCCATTCTATAAGATAAGTAGTGAAAAAAAGCCAAAAGCTTACAGCACCTGGAATTCCCAGGCGGTCTCAAATCCAAGTACTAACCAGGCCCAACCCTGCTTAGCTTCCGAGATCAGACGAAATCAGGCGCAGCCACGATGGTATGGCAGTAAGCAAAGATTGCAGCAAAAAGCGGGCTCTTTAAAGATCATTCAAACTAAAGGCCATTCTATAAGATAAGTAGTGAAGAGAAGGCTTACAGCACCTGGTATTCCCAGGAGGTCTCCCATTCAAGTACTAACCAGGCCCAACCATGCTTAGCTTCCAAGATCAGACGAGATCGGGCGCAGCCAGGATGGTATGGCAGTAAGCAAAGATTGCAGCAAAAAGAGGGCTCTTTAAAGATCAGCCAGACTAAAGGCCATTCTATAAGATAAGTAGTGAAGAAAAGCCAAAAGCTTACAGCACCTGGTATTCCCAGGCGGTCTCCCATCCAAGTACTAACCAGGCCCAACCCTGCTTAGCTTCCGAGATCAGACGAGATCGGGCGCAGCCAGGATGGTATGGCAGTAAGCAAAGATTGCAGCAAAAAGAGGGCTCTTTAAAGATCAGCTAGACTAAAGGCCATTCTATAAGATAAGTAGTGAAGAAATGGCTTACAGCACCTGGTATTCCCAGGCGGTCTCCCATCCAAGTACTAACCAGGCCCAACCCTGCATAGCTTCCGAGATCAGACGAGATCGGGCGCAGCCACGATGGTATGGCAGTAAGCAAAGATTGCAGCAAAAAGAGGGCTCTTTAAAGATCATTCAGACTAAAGGCCATTCTATAAGATAAGTAGTGAAGAAAAGGCTTGAAGCACCTGGTATTCCCAGGAGGTCTCCCATCCAAGTACTAACCAGGCCCAACCCTGCTTAGCTTCCGAGATCAGAAGAGATCAGGCGCAGCCAGGATGGTATGGCCGTAAGCAAAGGTTGCAGCAAAAAGCGGGCTCTTTAAAGATCATTCAGACTAAAGGCCATTCTATAAGATAAGTAGTGAAGAAAAGCCAAAAGCTTACAGCACTTGGTATTCCCAGGCTGTCTCCCATCCAAGTACTAACCAGGCCCAACCCTGCTTAGCTTCCGAGATCAGGCGCAGCCAGGATGGTATGGCAGTAAGCAAAGATTGCAGCAAAAAGAGGGCTCTTTAAAGATCAGCCAGACTAAAGGCCATTCTATAAGATAAGTAGTGAAGAAAAGGCTTAAAGCACCTGGTATTCCCAGGAGGTCTCCCATCCAAGTACTAAGCAGGCCCAACCCTGCTTAGCTTCCGAGATCAGACGAGATCGGGCGCAGCCAGGATGGTATGGCAGTAAGCAAAGATTGCAGCAAAAAGAGGGCTCTTTAAAGATCAGCCAGACTAAAGGCCATTCTATAAGATAAGTAGTGAAGAAAAGCCAAAAGCTTACAGCACCTGGTATTCCCAGGCGGTCTCCCATCCAAGTACTAACCAGGCCCAACCCTGCTTAGCTTCCGAGATCAGACGAGATCGGGCGCAGCCAGGATGGTATGGCCGTAAGCAAAGATTGCAGCAAAAAGCGGGCTCTTTAAAGATCATTCAGACTAAAGGCCATTCTATAAGATAAGTAGTGAAAAAAAGCCAAAAGCTTACAGCACCTGGTATTCCCAGGCGGTCTCAAATCCAAGTACTAACCAGGCCCAACCCTGCTTAGCTTCCGAGATCAGACGAGATCGGGCGCAGCCACGATGGTATGGCAGTAAGCAAAGATTGCAGCAAAAAGAGGGCTCTTTAAAGATCATTCAGACTAAAGGCAATTCTATAAGATAAGTAGGGAAGAAAAGGCTTACAGCACCTGGTATTCCCAGGAGGTCTCCCATCCAAGTACTAACCAGGCCCAACCCTGCTTAGCTTCCGAGATCAGACGAGATCGGGCGCAGCCAGGATGGTATGTCCGTAAGCAAAGATTGCAGCAAAAAGCGGGCTCTTTAAAGA
>CM071962.1:24802500-24812500 GCA_036784905.1 Acrossocheilus fasciatus | reverse complement strand
ATTCTATAAGATAAGTAGTGAAGAAAAGCCAAAAGCTTACAGCACCTGGTATTCCCAGGCGGTCTCCCATCCAAGTACTAACCAGGCCCAACCCTGCTTAGCTTCCGAGATCGGGCGCAGCCAGGATGGTATGGCAGTAAGCAAAGATTGCAGCAAAAAGAGGGCTCTTTAAAGATCAGCTAGACTAAAGGCCATTCTATAAGATAAGTAGTGAAGAAATGGCTTACAGCACCTGGTATTCCCAGGCGGTCTCCCATCCAAGTACTAACCAGGCCCAACCCTGCATAGCTTCCGAGATCAGACGAGATCGGGCGCAGCCACGATGGTATGGCAGTAAGCAAAGATTGCAGCAAAAAGAGGGCTCTTTAAAGATCATTCAGACTAAAGGCCATTCTATAAGATAAGTAGTGAAGAAAAGGCTTAAAGCACCTGGTATTCCCAGGAGGTCTCCCATCCAAGTACTAACCAGGCCCAACCCTGCTTAGCTTCCGAGATCAGACGAGATCGGGCGCAGCCAGGATGGTATGGCAGTAAGCAAAGATTGCAGTAAGCAAAGATTGCAGCAAAAAGAGGGCTCTTTAAAGATCAGCCAGACTAAAGGCCATTCTATAAGATAAGTAGTGAAGAAAAGCCAAAAGCTTACAGCACCTGGTATTCCCAGGCGGTCTCCCATCCAAGTACTAACCAGGCCCAACCCTGCTTAGCTTCCGAGATCAGACGAGATCGGGCGCAGCCAGGATGGTATGGCCGTAAGCAAAGATTGCAGCAAAAAGCGGGCTCTTTAAAGATCATTCAGACTAAAGGCCATTCTATAAGATAAGTAGTGAAAAAAAGCCAAAAGCTTACAGCACCTGGAATTCCCAGGCGGTCTCAAATCCAAGTACTAACCAGGCCCAACCCTGCTTAGCTTCCGAGATCAGACGAGATCGGGCGCAGCCACGATGGTATGGCAGTAAGCAAAGATTGCAGCAAAAAGAGGGCTCTTTAAAGATCAGCCAGACTAAAGGCCATTCTATAAGATAAGTAGTGAAGAAAGGGCTTACAGCACCTGGTATTCCCAGGAGGTCTCCCATCCAAGTACTAACCAGGCCCAACCCTGCTTAGCTTCCGAGATCAGACGAGATCGGGCGCAGCCAGGATGGTATGGCCGTAAGCAAAGATTGCAGCAAAAAGAGGGCTCTTTAAAGATAATTCAGACTAAAGGCCATTCTATAAGATAAGTAGTGAAGAAAAGCCAAAAACTTGCAGCACCTGGTATTCCCAGGCGGTCTCCCATCCAAGTACTAACCAGGCCCAAACCTGCTTAGCTTCCGAGATCAGACGAGATCGGGCACAGCTTTTTTTTTTTTTTTTTTTTTTTTTTTTGCCAAAAGCTTACAGCACCTAGTATTCCCAGGCGGTCTCCCATCCAAGTACTAACCAGGCCCAACCCTGCTTAGCTTCCGAGATCAGACGAGATCGGGCGCAGCTTTTTTTTTTTTTTTTTTTTTTTTTTTTTTTATTTATTGTTATTGTACAATCATCTTTACATCACATCATATATCACATAATCCCATCATATATCACATAATTATTCACATACATATTTCAACGGTCTCCTGCACTCCCCGGCAGCTTCCACATTAAATCTTCTAAAACACAACAAACATTTGGAGTAAAAACAAGATAAAAAACATCCAACATATTCTCACTTTTAAAATACATATAAAAATTTTCCATGTAAACTTCTGTTTTCCTTTTAAGCACAGTCCAAACATCTAACACAGTTTTTTCTTTTTTAGCCACATTTCTTCTCTCCCATATTGCACTTTTCATTAACATTACCAATAGATTTATGAACTTTTTGTTTCGGCATTTCTTTTCCCAACCAAACATCACCACTCTGTTCCATTCCATTACTTTTTCATCCCACTCCACAGTTAAGTCTTTTATCACACATTTACATTTCCTTAAAAAACTCTCTAATTCTTTACAATATAAAAACATATGTGAAATCCCTTCCTCCTTTTCTTGACACACTTTACATATAGCATTTTGTTCTAGACCAATTTTGTTTAAAATGAAATCGGTAAAAACAACTTTATGTCTTATAAAATACTCCAAACATTCTAATTTTGTTTCCACACATCTTCCCCTCAAATTTCTCCATATGCACTCTTCTTTCAAGTCTTTGAATTTTTCCACCCAGTACTTATTTACAATCGGCTCTTTAAAAACACCATCTCTAAACACACAATACATTTTTTTAACAGTAAATTCTTTAAAATCATACAAATTTTCCCCCAGTTTCACATAAATGTTTCTCTCTTTAGGCTCTTCTTCCATGCACTCTATTCTTTTAATCCACTCTTTTGGTATTGCATTTTTGATGGCTTCGTATTTGTTTGTTATTTCTTGTTTACTGTATTCTTCTTTTGCCATTTCCATTGCATCTACGATATATTGTGTGGGTAAAAACCCCTCTTTAAACTCATACAAAACATCTCTCACTCTCGTTATACCCACTTCCATCCATTTTTTAAAAAACATTTCTTTCCCTTGTTTTAAAACTTTGTTATTTAGGAACAGAGGTTGATTTAAAATGTTTTCTCTTCCATGCGGATCACACTCGATTTTCGTTAAAAATTTTCCCCAGGCACTAAAAATTTCTCTATAAAAACCAGGTAATCCTTCTGTCATCCAAATTTTTGTTTTCATCCATAGAATTCCATCCCCCATATTAAAATCCCCACATTTGTTTAAAAAAAATTCCATTGTTTTTTTCCACTCCGTTTTGTTGTCTTGTTGCAGGTATTTCTTAACAATTTTCACTCTCAGAGCATTTTTTCGTTGTTCCACATCCATTAGGCCTAATCCCCCCTTCTCTACCGCCCCTAAAATCGTGTTATGTGCAATCCTGGCTGGTTTCCCCCCCCATAAAAAGTCAATAAAACATTTCTTCAACCTCTGTTCTGCCCATAACGGTATTTCAGATACATATAAAACATACCAAAGTTTGGAAACCATTAAAACATTCAATATTAAAACCTTCCCCTTCAAGTTTAAGTTTCTCAGTTTCCAAAAATTTAACCTTCTCTCTATATCTGTTATTAGTTTCTCCCACATTTCATCTCTCACTTTCCTCTCATTCCTCCCCATTAAGACACCTAGAATCTTCATTTCTTCTACTTCCTTAAAATTAAAACAATCCATTAAAACCATAGCTTTCCCAAATCTCATATATACCGTTTTATCTTCATTTATTTTACTTCCAGACCCACTACAATAATCCTTTACAACCTTCATAACTTCTTTAACACTCTTCTTTTCCTTGACAACTATCGTTGTATCATCAGCATATTGAAAAACTTTCCCCTCAGCCTTATTTCCCTCAATTTCTATCCCTCTTATTCCTTCGTTTTGTTTTATAGCCAGTCCCAAAGGTTCCGAAACAAGCGAATATAATAATGCTGACAGCGGACATCCCTGTCTTATTGACCGTGTTATTTTAAAACAATCCGTTAAAAAACCGTTACATTTAATCTTAGTTAGTGCACCCTTATATAAAATCTCAATCCATTTAATAAAATTCTCCCCAAAACCAAAACTCCTTAAAACCTCAAATAAATACCCGTGCTCAACCCTATCAAAAGCTTTCTCAAAATCCAAACTAATTATATATCCTTCTTCATTTTTTTCTTTCATGTACCATATAGTGTCCCGTATACCCATCGTTATATCGGCTATATCTCTCCCTCTTACCCCATATGCTTGATTTGTTGTAATTATACTTGGCATTACTTCCTTTAGTCTGTTTGCTAAAACCTTCGCTAAAATCTTAAGATCCGTATTCAACATCGTGATTGGTCTATAGTTTTTTAAATCTACTTTTTCTCCTTTCCTTTTATATATCAATTTCATTAATCCCATCCTTGTTCTTTCATTAATTTCTTCCTTTTCAAAGATTTCTTTAAAAACTCCAATTAAAATCTTTGTTAAAATTTTTTTAAAGCAAACATAAAATTCAGTTCCCAAACCATCTATTCCTGGACTTTTCCTTTTATTCAATTGATTTATTGCTCTTTCAATCTCTTCTTCTCTAATTTCTTGGTCACATTCTTTTTTATCTTCCTCACTTACTTTTGCTTTTATCTGATCCAACAGTTTCTTTTTTTCCTTCTTTTCCACACTCCTTGCACTAAACAAATCCTCATAAAAATTCTTTATTTCTTTTAAAATCTTTTCATTCCCTTCTACAATTTCCCCAGTTTGCCCTCTTATTTCTTTTATCATTTCAGCTTTCCCTCTCTTTTTTTCCAGGTCAAAAAAGAACTTTGTACATTTTTCTCCCTCCACCACATATTTTGCTTTGCTTCTTAACCTCGCCCCCTCATATTCTTTTTCTTCTATTTCCTTGAGTTTTCCCTCCATTTCCTTTATCTTTTGTATGTCTTTATTTTCTTTATTCATTTCCACTTCCAAACTATCCTTTATTTCTCTTTCTTTGAATCTTTTGCATTTCCGCAAAATACTGCAATACTTGATAGAGAATTTTTTTATTAAAAACTTTACATTCTCCCACCATATTCTCTTATCCTCTTTATACATTTCATTTTCCTTTTCCTTTTCCACAATCTCTTTAACCTTCGAAACATAATCATCATTCTTTAAAATTTCTGTATTTAAAATCCATACTCCTGGTCCCCTTTGCATATTACTCCAATCTATTTTGAAATGTAAAAATTTATGATCACTAAAACTGGTTTCTTCATATCTTATTTTTTCAATAAAATTCCCCACATTTCTTGTACACAACACATAATCAATTCTTGTTTTGCATATAAAATGTCCCACTATTTGCCTTCTTGAAAACTCCTTTTTCCCTCCATTAATTTCTCTCCAAACATCTATTAAATTATTTTCACTCATCAGATCCTTTAATTCTTTTCTCCCTGCATCTGATTTAAAAACCATTCCTTCCGCCATATCTTGCTTGCTGAAAACAGTATTAAAATCCCCCATCATTATTATTTCTTTATATTTCTTCATAATATTCCTTAAAACATTAAAAAATTCTTTCTTTTCTTTCTCCTCTACTGGTGCATGTACATTCACTAAAATCAGTTCACGTCCTTCACAATTTACTTCTATCACCATACATTTCCCCATCTTATCTTTATACACTACTTTGTACACATTAAACACATCTTTCCTTATTAAAAAAGCCACTCCTCTTCCAAGCCTTCCATCCCCATTGTTATATATAATATCCCCTTCCCATTTCTTTTTATAGTCCATCATCACACTCTCTTTCCAGTTTGTTTCTTGCAAAGCGATAACATCTTCTCCTTTACATTTTTCTATCACTCGTTCAAATTTCCTCATGTCCATCAATCCTCTTGCATTAAAAGTAACACAACTTAAAACCATTAAAAGAAAAAAAATTAAATATCCAAAAAACATTATTCTCCATCTTCTCCCTCCAGCCCTCTTAACACTTCATATCTATTTACACTTTTGACTTGGCCCTTTGTCATTATCTTTTTTCTTGCATTTTCCACATTTGGTTTTACCTTTATAGTTCTCCTTCTTATTTGTCCTCTCTCCCCTCTGTCTTTTCCTGTATTGTCCATCCTTGCTTCTTCTTCATTGTCCGTTTCTTTGGTTTGATCTTCCATTCCTTGTCCCTCTGTCTCAGCGTCATCAGCAAAACTTTTAAAACTGTCCGGAATTTCCATTTCTGTCCATTGAGTGTCTTGTTCTGTTGTCTGTTCCTTTTCCTTATCGTTCTTTTTTCCTCCTTCTCCTTCTTCCCCATTCTCTGATTCCTCTTCTGTTTCATTTTGTTGCAGTTTCTCTGTTTCTTGCTCCTCTTCGTAGTTTTTTTCCTTGTTGTCTCTTTCATGCACTTGCCCGTCCACCTGGTCTTGTCCACCTCCTTCCCTCTCTTCCATCCAACAGTCACATCTATTTAAAAACTCATGGCAGTCCGGACACTTGACAGTACTGCAGTCCCGTGCAAAGTGTCCCTTTTCCCCGCACTTAAAACACTTAAAATCTGGGCAATCTTTCAGCAGATGTTCAGGGCTCATGCACAACCGACAGGTTTTCACCTGGCAGCTGTGCATCACCCTGCAATACTGCAGCCCTTCTGCTGACTCCATCTTTGTGCTGTACGGGAGGGACACCACCTCTCTGGGGAACCTCACTTTCACATACCTCGTGCCATCTTCAATATCAGTGCCCGTGTAAAGCCTCCTTTTAATTTTTGAAATGGGTAAAACACCCCAACCCTCCAATTTCTCTAAAATTTGTTCATCTTCCAGGTAGACGGGCAAATGCATGAAAGAAACAACATAATCTCTGTTTTGCAATTTTTTAACCTCGCAGTTAGTTCCCTTAATTGTCAGTCCATCCTTCAGTTCCTCACATGTTTCCTCCTTCTCCAATGTTATTTCGTATTCCTTTCCTTGTCTTGGTCTCACGGCCAAAACTTTCCCTCCTCCAATCCTCTCTGATACTGCTTTAATTACATCCTCTGCTTTTACTCCATTCACTTTATCCACATCCACAATCACAGTTGCCTCCCTTAAGTACTTCCTTTCGCCCAGACTTTTCCGTATTTCTCCATCCTTTCTGTTTCCAGCTCGTTGTCGATAATCCAGTCCATTGTTGTTGTCCTTTCGTGTCTCTCCAGCCATTTCCAAGTCCTTAACCGTAGGTCCGTCCATATTGGGGAAAAAAAAAAAAACACGCAAAAAACCAAACAAAAATCCTAAGAAACCAAAAAAAAACAAAAATAAAACCACCTTCCAGACAGCATGAAGCTGCTGTTAGGTGGTTTAAAACCGAAAAACAAAAACAAAACAAAAATAACTGAAATAGTCCAAAAAGAATAAGCAAAATTCAAAAAACAAAAATAAACAAACAGAGATGTGGGAGAGCCTTCCTCTCCCTGCTATTGCCAACTCACTTCCTGTAGCTCTCTAGCGCCCCCAGGATGGTATGGCAGTAAGCAAAGATTACAGTAAAAAGAGGGCTCTTTAAAGATCAGCTAGACTAAAGGCCATTCTATAAGATAAGTAGTGAAGAAATGGCTTACAGCACCTGGTATTCCCAGGCGGTCTCCCATCCAAGTACTAACCAGGCCCAACCCTGCATAGCTTCCGAGATCAGACGAGATCAGGCGCAGCCACGATGGTATGGCAGTAAGCAAAGATTGCAGCAAAAAGAGGGCTCTTTAAAGATCAGCCAGACTAAAGGCCATTCTATAAGATAAGTAGTGAAGAAAAGCCAAAAGCTTACAGCACCTGGTATTCCCAGGCGGTCTCCCATCCAAGTACTAACCAGGCCCAACCCTGCTTAGCTTCTGAGATCAGACGAGATCGGGCGCAGCCAGGATGGTATGGCCGTAAGCAAAGATTGCAGCAAAAAGCGGGCTCTTTAAAGATCATTCAGACTAAAGGCCATTCTATAAGATAAGTAGTGAAAAAAAGTCAAAAGCTTACAGCACCTGGTATTCCCAGGCGGTCTCAAATCCAAGTACTAACCAGGCCCAACCCTGCTTAGCTTCCGAGATCAGACGAGATCGGGCGCAGGCACGATGGTATGGCAGTAAGCAAAGATTGCAGCAAAAAGAGGGCTCTTTAAAGATCAGCCAGACTAAAGGCCATTCTATAAGATAAGTAGTGAAGAAAGGGCTTACAGCACCTGGTATTCCCAGGAGGTCTCCCATCCAAGTACTAACCAGGCCCATCCCTGCTTAGCTTCCGAGATCAGACGAGATCGGGCGCAGCCAGGATGGTATGGCCGTAAGCAAAGATTGCAGCAAAAAGAGGGCTCTTTAAAGATCATTCAGACTAAAGGCCATTCTATAAGATAAGTAGTGAAGAAAAGCCAAAAACTTGCAGCACCTGGTATTCCCAGGCGGTCTCCCATCCAAGTACTAACCAGGCCCAACCCTGCTTAGCTTCCGAGATCAGAAGAGATCGGGCGCAGCCAGGATGGTATGGCCGTAAGCAAAGATTGCAGCAAAAAGCGGGCTCTTTAAAGATCATTCAGACTAAAGGCCATTCTATGAGATAAGTAGGGAAGAAAAAGCTTACAGCACCTGGTATTCCCAGGCGGTCTCCCATCCAAGTACTAACCAGGCCCAACCCTGCTTAGCTTCCGAGATCAGACGAGATCGGGCGCAGCCAGGATGGTATGGCCGTAAGCAAAGATTACAGCAAAAAGAGGGCTCTTTAAAGATCAGCTAGACTAAAGGCCATTCTATAAGATAAGTAGTGAAGAAATGGCTTACAGCACCTGGTATTCCCAGGCGGTCTCCCATCCAAGTACTAACCAGGCCCAACCCTGCATAGCTTCCGAGATCAGACGAGATCGGGCGCAGCCACGATGGTATGGCAGTAAGCAAAGATTGCAGCAAAAAGAAGGCTCTTTAAAGATCATTCAGACTAAAGGCCATTCTATAAGATAAGTAGTGAAGAAAAGGCTTAAAGCACCTGGTATTCCCAGGAGGTCTCCCATCCAAGTACTAACCAGGCCCAACCCTGCTTAGCTTCCGAGATCAGACGAGATCGGGCGCAGCCAGGATGGTATGGCAGTAAGCAAAGATTGCAGCAAAAAGAGGGCTCTTTAAAGATCAGCCAGACTAAAGGCCATTCTATAAGATAAGTAGTGAAGAAAAGGCTTAAAGCACCTGGTATTCCCAGGAGGTCTCCCATCCAAGTACTAACCAGGCCCAACCCTGCTTAGCTTCCGAGATCAGACGAGATCGGGCGCAGCCAGGATGGTATGGCCGTAAGCAAGGATTGCAGCAAAAAGCGGGCTCTTTAAAGATCATTCAGACTAAAGGCCATTCTATAAGATAAGTAGTGAAAAAAAGCCAAAAGCTTACAGCACCTGGAATTCCCAGGCGGTCTCAAATCCAAGTACTAACCAGGCCCAACCCTGCTTAGCTTCCGAGATCAGACGAGATCGGGCGCAGCCACGATGGTATGGCAGTAAGCAAAGATTGCAGCAAAAAGAGGGCTCTTTAAAGATCAGCCAGACTAAAGGCCATTCTATAAGATAAGTAGTGAAGAAATGGCTTACAGCACCTGGTATTCCCAGGAGGTCTCCCATCCAAGTACTAACCAGGCCCAACCCTGCTTAGCTTCCGAGATCAGACGAGATCGGGCGCAGCCAGGATGGTATGGCCGTAAGCAAAGATTGCAGCAAAAAGAGGGCTCTTTAAAGATAATTCAGACTAAAGGCCATTCTATAAGATAAGTAGTGAAGAAAAGCCAAAAACTTGCAGCACCTGGTATTCCCAGGCGGTCTCCCATCCAAGTACTAACCAGGCCCAAACCTGCTTAGCTTCCGAGATCAGACGAGATCGGGCACAGCCAGGATGGTATGGCAGTAAGCAAAGATTACAGTAAAAAGAGGGCTCTTTAAAGATCAGCTAGACTAAAGGCCATTCTATAAGATAAGTAGTGAAGAAATGGCTTACAGCACCTGGTATTCCCAGGCGGTCTCCCATCCAAGTACTAACCAGGCCCAACCCTGCATAGCTTCCGAGATCAGACGAGATCAGGCGCAGCCAGGATGGTATGGCCGTAAGCAAAGATTGCAGCAAAAAGCGGGCTCTTTAAAGATTATTCAAACTAAAGGCCATTCTATAAGATAAGTAGTGAAGAGAAGGCTTACAGCACCTGGTATTCCCAGGAGGTCTCCCATTCAAGTACTAACCAGGCCCAACCATGCTTAGCTTCCAAGATCAGACGAGATCGGGCGCAGCCAGGATGGTATGGCAGTAAGCAAAGATTGCAGCAAAAAGAGGGCTCTTTAAAGATCAGCCAGACTAAAGGCCATTCTATAAGATAAGTAGTGAAGAAAAGCCAAAAGCTTACAGCACCTGGTATTCCCAGGCGGTCTCCCATCCAAGTACTAACCAGGCCCAACCCTGCTTAGCTTCCGAGATCAGACGAGATCGGGCGCAGCCAGGATGGTATGGCAGTAAGCAAAGATTGCAGCA
>CM071962.1:24785000-24790000 GCA_036784905.1 Acrossocheilus fasciatus | reverse complement strand
GTATTCCCAAGCGGTCTCCCATCCAAGTACTAACCAGGCCCAACCCTGCTTAGCTTCCGAGATCAGACGAGATCGGGCGCAGCCAGGATGGTGTGGCCGTAAGCAAAGATTGCAGCAAAAAGCGGGCTCTTTAAAGATCATTCAAACTAAAGGCCATTCTATAAGATAAGTAGTGAAGACAAGGCTTACAGCACCTGGTATTCCCAGGAGGTCTCCCATCCAAGTACTAACCAGGCCCAACCCTGCTTAGCTTCCGAGATCAGACGAGATTGGGCGCAGCCAGGATGGTATGTCCGTAAGCAAAGATTGCAGCAAAAAGCGGGCTCTTTAAAGATCAGCCAGACTAAAGGCCATTCTATAAGATAAGTAGTGAAGAAAAGCCAAAAGCTTACAGCACCTGGTATTCCCAGGCGGTCTCCCATCCAAGTACTAAACAGGCCCAAACCTGCTTAGCTTCCGAGATCAGACGAGATCGGGCATAGCCAGGATGGTATGGCAGTAAGCAAAGATTACAGCAAAAAGAGGGCTCTTTAAAGATCAGCTAGACTAAAGGCCATTCTATAAGATAAGTAGTGAAGAAATGGCTTACAGCACCTGGTATTCCCAGGAGGTCTCCCATCCAAGTACTAACCAGGCCCAACCCTGCTTAGCTTCCGAGATCAGACGAGATCGGGCGCAGCCAGGATGGTATGGCCGTAAGCAAAGATTGCAGCAAAAAGAGGGCTCTTTAAAGATCATTCAGACTAAAGGCCATTCTATAAGATAAGTAGTGAAGAAAAGCCAAAAACTTGCAGCACCTGGTATTCCCAAGCGGTCTCCCATCCAAGTACTAACCAGGCCCAACCCTGCTTACCTTCCGAGATCAGACGAGATCGGGCGCAGCTTTTTTTTTTTTTTTTTTTTTTTTATTATTTTTTTTTATTGTTATTGTACAATCATCTTTACATCACATCATATATCACATAATTACATACATATATCACATAATCCCATCATATATCACATAATTATTCACATACATATTTCAACGGTCTCCTGCACTCCCCGGCAGCTTCCACATTAAATCTTCTAAAACACAACAAACATTTGGAGTAAAAACAAGATAAAAAACATCCAACATATTCTCACTTTTAAAATACATATAAAAATTTTCCATGTAAACTTCTGTTTTCCTTTTAAGCACAGTCCAAACATCTAACACAGTTTTTTCTTTTTTAGCCACATTTCTTCTCTCCCATATTGCACTTTTCATTAACATTACCAATAGATTTATGAACTTTTTGTTTCGGCATTTCTTTTCCCAACCAAACATCACCACTCTGTTCCATTCCATTACTTTTTCATCCCACTCCACAGTTAAGTCTTTTATCACACATTTACATTTCCTTAAAAAACTCTCTAATTCTTTACAATATAAAAACATATGTGAAATCCCTTCCTCCTTTTCTTGACACACTTTACATATAGCATTTTGTTCTAGACCAATTTTGTTTAAAATGAAATCGGTAAAAACAACTTTATGTCTTATAAAATACTCCAAACATTCTAATTTTGTTTCCACACATCTTCCCCTCAAATTTCTCCATATGCACTCTTCTTTCAAGTCTTTGAATTTTTCCACCCAGTACTTATTTACAATCGGCTCTTTAAAAACACCATCTCTAAACACACAATACATTTTTTTAACAGTAAATTCTTTAAAATCATACAAATTTTCCCCCAGTTTCACATAAATGTTTCTCTCTTTAGGCTCTTCTTCCATGCACTCTATTCTTTTAATCCACTCTTTTGGTATTGCATTTTTGATGGCTTCGTATTTGTTTGTTATTTCTTGTTTACTGTATTCTTCTTTTGCCATTTCCATTGCATCTACGATATATTGTGTGGGTAAAAACCCCTCTTTAAACTCATACAAAACATCTCTCACTCTCGTTATACCCACTTCCATCCATTTTTTAAAAAACATTTCTTTCCCTTGTTTTAAAACTTTGTTATTTAGGAACAGAGGTTGATTTAAAATGTTTTCTCTTCCATGCGGATCACACTCGATTTTCGTTAAAAATTTTCCCCAGGCACTAAAAATTTCTCTATAAAAACCAGGTAATCCTTCTGTCATCCAAATTTTTGTTTTCATCCATAGAATTCCATCCCCCATATTAAAATCCCCACATTTGTTTAAAAAAAATTCCATTGTTTTTTTCCACTCCGTTTTGTTGTCTTGTTGCAGGTATTTCTTAACAATTTTCACTCTCAGAGCATTTTTTCGTTGTTCCACATCCATTAGGCCTAATCCCCCCTTCTCTACCGCCCCTAAAATCGTGTTATGTGCAATCCTGGCTGGTTTCCCCCCCCCATAAAAAGTCAATAAAACATTTCTTCAACCTCTGTTCTGCCCATAACGGTATTTCAGATACATATAAAACATACCAAAGTTTGGAAACCATTAAAACATTCAATATTAAAACCTTCCCCTTCAAGTTTAAGTTTCTCAGTTTCCAAAAATTTAACCTTCTCTCTATATCTGTTATTAGTTTCTCCCACATTTCATCTCTCACTTTCCTCTCATTCCTCCCCATTAAGACACCTAGAATCTTCATTTCTTCTACTTCCTTAAAATTAAAACAATCCATTAAAACCATAGCTTTCCCAAATCTCATATATACCGTTTTATCTTCATTTATTTTACTTCCAGACCCACTACAATAATCCTTTACAACCTTCATAACTTCTTTAACACTCTTCTTTTCCTTGACAACTATCGTTGTATCATCAGCATATTGAAAAACTTTCCCCTCAGCCTTATTTCCCTCAATTTCTATCCCTCTTATTCCTTCGTTTTGTTTTATAGCCAGTCCCAAAGGTTCCGAAACAAGCGAATATAATAATGCTGACAGCGGACATCCCTGTCTTATTGACCGTGTTATTTTAAAACAATCCGTTAAAAAACCGTTACATTTAATCTTAGTTAGTGCACCCTTATATAAAATCTCAATCCATTTAATAAAATTCTCCCCAAAACCAAAACTCCTTAAAACCTCAAATAAATACCCGTGCTCAACCCTATCAAAAGCTTTCTCAAAATCCAAACTAATTATATATCCTTCTTCATTTTTTTCTTTCATGTACCATATAGTGTCCCGTATACCCATCGTTATATCGGCTATATCTCTCCCTCTTACCCCATATGCTTGATTTGTTGTAATTATACTTGGCATTACTTCCTTTAGTCTGTTTGCTAAAACCTTCGCTAAAATCTTAAGATCCGTATTCAACATCGTGATTGGTCTATAGTTTTTTAAATCTACTTTTTCTCCTTTCCTTTTATATATCAATTTCATTAATCCCATCCTTGTTCTTTCATTAATTTCTTCCTTTTCAAAGATTTCTTTAAAAACTCCAATTAAAATCTTTGTTAAAATTTTTTTAAAGCAAACATAAAATTCAGTTCCCAAACCATCTATTCCTGGACTTTTCCTTTTATTCAATTGATTTATTGCTCTTTCAATCTCTTCTTCTCTAATTTCTTGGTCACATTCTTTTTTATCTTCCTCACTTACTTTTGCTTTTATCTGATCCAACAGTTTCTTTTTTTCCTTCTTTTCCACACTCCTTGCACTAAACAAATCCTCATAAAAATTCTTTATTTCTTTTAAAATCTTTTCATTCCCTTCTACAATTTCCCCAGTTTGCCCTCTTATTTCTTTTATCATTTCAGCTTTCCCTCTCTTTTTTTCCAGGTCAAAAAAGAACTTTGTACATTTTTCTCCCTCCACCACATATTTTGCTTTGCTTCTTAACCTCGCCCCCTCATATTCTTTTTCTTCTATTTCCTTGAGTTTTCCCTCCATTTCCTTTATCTTTTGTATGTCTTTATTTTCTTTATTCATTTCCACTTCCAAACTATCCTTTATTTCTCTTTCTTTGAATCTTTTGCATTTCCGCAAAATACTGCAATACTTGATAGAGAATTTTTTTATTAAAAACTTTACATTCTCCCACCATATTCTCTTATCCTCTTTATACATTTCATTTTCCTTTTCCTTTTCCACAATCTCTTTAACCTTCGAAACATAATCATCATTCTTTAAAATTTCTGTATTTAAAATCCATACTCCTGGTCCCCTTTGCATATTACTCCAATCTATTTTGAAATGTAAAAATTTATGATCACTAAAACTGGTTTCTTCATATCTTATTTTTTCAATAAAATTCCCCACATTTCTTGTACACAACACATAATCAATTCTTGTTTTGCATATAAAATGTCCCACTATTTGCCTTCTTGAAAACTCCTTTTTCCCTCCATTAATTTCTCTCCAAACATCTATTAAATTATTTTCACTCATCAGATCCTTTAATTCTTTTCTCCCTGCATCTGATTTAAAAACCATTCCTTCCGCCATATCTTGCTTGCTGAAAACAGTATTAAAATCCCCCATCATTATTATTTCTTTATATTTCTTCATAATATTCCTTAAAACATTAAAAAATTCTTTCTTTTCTTTCTCCTCTACTGGTGCATGTACATTCACTAAAATCAGTTCACGTCCTTCACAATTTACTTCTATCACCATACATTTCCCCATCTTATCTTTATACACTACTTTGTACACATTAAACACATCTTTCCTTATTAAAAAAGCCACTCCTCTTCCAAGCCTTCCATCCCCATTGTTATATATAATATCCCCTTCCCATTTCTTTTTATAGTCCATCATCACACTCTCTTTCCAGTTTGTTTCTTGCAAAGCGATAACATCTTCTCCTTTACATTTTTCTATCACTCGTTCAAATTTCCTCATGTCCATCAATCCTCTTGCATTAAAAGTAACACAACTTAAAACCATTAAAAGAAAAAAAATTAAATATCCAAAAAACATTATTCTCCATCTTCTCCCTCCAGCCCTCTTAACACTTCATATCTATTTACACTTTTGACTTGGCCCTTTGTCATTATCTTTTTTCTTGCATTTTCCACATTTGGTTTTACCTTTATAGTT
>CM071962.1:24775000-24780000 GCA_036784905.1 Acrossocheilus fasciatus | reverse complement strand
ACACATATAAAATATGCCATAACTTAGAAACCATTAAAACATTCAAAATTAAAACCTTCCCCTTCAAAGTTAAGGACATTAATTTCCAAAAAATCAACCTTCTCTCGATCCCTCCTAAAATCTCCTCCCACATAGTTCCTTCTGCTTTCCTTTCATCCCTCCCCATTAAAACACCTAAAATCTTTATTTCATTCATTTCCTTAAAAGTAAAGTGCCCAGTTAAAGCCTCAGTTCCCCCAAATCTCATATATACCGTTTTATCCTCATTCACTTTAGCCCCTGATCCCCTGCAAAATTTTTGTATTATTTTCATAGCTTCCCCTACACTGGCCAGATCTTGTAGCATTAACGTAGTATCATCAGCGTATTGAAATATTTTATTTTCTCCTCCCTCAATGCCTATCCCTTTTATTCTCCCCTCCTGCTTAACAGCTAATCCCAGTGGTTCTGCAACTAAAGCATATAAAAGTGCCGACAACGGGCAACCCTGTCTAATTGATCTCGTTAATTTAAAACACTCTGTTAAAAACCCATTACATTTTACTCTCGTTACGGCACCTTTATATAAAATCTTAACCCATTTAATAAAATTCTCTCCAAACCCAAAACTCTTTAAAACCCCAAATAAAAAATCATGCTCTACCCTGTCAAAAGCCTTCTCAAAATCCAAACTGATTATAAAACCATCTTTCTTCTTTTCAGTAATATATCTTAACGTATCTTTTATACTCATTGTTGTATCCGCAATGTCTCTTCCTTTAATACTGTATGCTTGGTTTGTTTCGATTATACTGGGCATCACTTCTTTTAATCTGTTAGCTAAAACTTTTGATAAAATCTTCAGATCGGTGTTAAGCATTGTTATAGGCCTATAATTCTTTAACTCCACTTTGTCTCCTTTCCTTTTATATATCAGCTTCATTAATCCCATTCCCATCCTTTGGTTCATCTCACCTTTCCTAAAAATCTCATCAAATACTTCTTTTAAGATACCGGTTAAAAAATCTTTAAAAACAATGTAAAACTCACTCCCCAGCCCATCTATCCCCGGACTTTTTCTTTTGTTTAATCCACTTATTGCTCTTTTTATTTCTTCTTCTCTTACTTCATCATCACATTCTTTTTTATCCGCTTCTCCTACTCTTGCTTTTATTTGCTTCAGTAATTCCACTTTTTCTCCTTCCTTTACCCCCTCCGTACAGAATAAGCTCTCATAGTATGATTTTATTTCTTCCAATATTTGCTCATTTTCTTCTACTATCATCCCATTTTTGCCCCTTATTTCTTCAATCATTCCTGCTTTTCCTCTTCTTTTCTCTAGATCAAAGAAAAACTTTGTGCACTTCTCCCCCTCCACTGTATATTTTGCTTTGCTTCTTAATCTTGCACCTTCATATTTCTCCTCTTCCATTTCCTTCAGTCTACCTTCTATTTCTTTTATTTTCTGTATGTTTTTTTCCGCCTTATCCAGTTCCTTATTTAAGTTTTGTCTTAGCTCTCCTTCCTTATTTTTCTTACATTTGTTAATTAGCTTGCAATACCTTATTGTAAACTTTTTTACCAGATATTTCACATTCTCCCACCATATTCGCTTATCCTCATTATACATTGCATTTTCTTTTTCATTTTCAATAATCTCTTTTATACTTAAAACATAATCTTCATTCTTTAAAACCTCTGTATTTAAAAACCATACTCCCGGCCCTCTTTGCACATTACTCCAGTTCACTTTAAAAGATAAAAACTTGTGATCGCTAAAACTTGTTTCCTCATACTTAATCTTTTCTATAAAATTCTCCACATTTCTCGTACATAAAACAAAGTCGATTCTAGTTTGGCATACAAAATTCCCCACTATTTGTCTTCTTGAAAATTCTTTTTTCCTTTCATTTCTTTCTCTCCACACATCGATCATATTATTTTCTTCCATTAATGCTTTTAATTCTTTTCTCCCCGTGTCAGTTTTAAAAACCATCCCTTCTGCCATGTCTTGTTTACTAAAAACTGTGTTAAAATCCCCCATCATTATTATTTCCTTATACTTGTTTACGATATTCCTTAAAACATAAAAAAAAACTGTCTTTTCTTTCTCCTCTGTTGGCGCATGTACATTCACTAAAATCAGTTCACGTCCCTCATAATTTACTTCCACCACCATACATTTCCCCATTTTGTCTTTATACACCACTTTGCTTGCATTAAAAACATCTTTTCTCATTAAAAACGCCACTCCTCTTCCAAGCCTTCCATCGCCATTGTTATATAAAATATCCCCTTCCCATTTCTTTTTATAGTCCATCATCACACTTTCTTTCCAGTTTGTTTCTTGCAAAGCAATAACATCTTCTCCTTTACATTTTTCTTTCACTCTTTCAAATTTTCTCATGTCCATCAATCCCCTTGCATTAAAAGTAACACAACTTAAAACCATTAAAAGAAAAGAAAATAAATATCCAAAAAACATCATTATCCATCTTCTCCCTCCAACCCTCTTAACACTTCATATCTGTTTACACTTTTGACTCGGTCCCTTGTCATTCTTTTTTTCTTTGCATTTTCCACATTTGGTTTTACCTTTATAGTTCTCCTTCTTATTTGTCCTCTCTCCCCTCTGTCTTTTCCTGTGTTGTCCATCCTTGCTTCTTCTTCATTGTCCGTTTCTTTGTTTTGATCTTCCATTCCTTGTCCATCTCTCTCAGCGTCATCAGGAAAACTTTTAAAACTGTCCGGGATTTCCATTTCTGTCCATTGAGTGTCCTGCTCTGTTGTCTGTTCCTTACCCTTATCATACTCTTTTTCTCGTTCTCCTTCCTCTCGGTTGCTCGGTCCTCCTTCTGTTTCCTTTTGTTGTAATCCTTCTTCCTCTTGTCCTTCATCAAATTCTCCTTCCTCTTCACTGTTTCCTTCATGCACCTGTCCATCCACCCGATGTTCCATACCTCCTTCCTCTCCCTCCATCCAACACTCACACTTATTTAAAATTTTTTGACACTCCGGGCATCTGACCGCATTGCAATCTCTTGCAAAATGTCCCCTTTCTTCACACTTGTAGCACTTGAACTCAGGGCATTCTTTTAGCAGATGTTCCGGGCTCATGCACAGCCTACAGGTCTTCACCTGGTGGCTGTGCATCACCCTAAAGTACTGTGGCCCTTCTGCTGTTTCCAGCTTAGTGCTGTAGGGCAATGATGCCACCTCCTTGGGGAACCTTACTTTTAGGAACCTCGTTCCATCTTCAATGTCAGTGCCCGGGTAGAATCTTCTTTTAATTTTTGATATGGGATTAACTCCCCATCCCTCCAATTTTCCAAGAATTTCTTTATCCTCAAGGTAGACGGGCAGGTGCATGAAGGAAACAACATGATCTCTATTTTGCAGTTTTTTTATCTCACAGTTCACTCCTTTTATTAACAGTCCATCAGTCAATTCCTCACATGTTTCTTCCCTTTCCATTGTCAATTCAAATTCCTTTCCTTGTCTTGGTCTTAGCGCCAGAATTTTCCCATCTCCACATTTGTCCACCACCGCTTTAATAATATCCACAGCTCTCACCTCATTTACGTTCTCCACATTCACAATCACAGTTGCTTCCTTTAAGTACTTCCTTCCCCCAAACTTGTCTCTTGCTTCTTGGTTTTCCCTGGGTCTTGCTCGTTGTCGATAATCCGGTCCAGTGTCGTTTGCCATGCGTGTCTCTCCAGCCATTCCGGTATCGTTTGCCATGCGTTCCTCTCCATCCAGTCCAGTGTTGTTTGCCATGCGTGTCTCTCCAGCCAGTCCAGTATCGTTTGCCATGCGTGTCTCTCCATCCAGTCCAGAGTCGTTTGCCGAGCGTATCTCTCCATCCAGTCCAGTGTCATTTGCCAAGCGTGTCTCTCCAGCCAGTCCAGTGTCGTTTGCCGTAAATCCATCCATTGTTTGACAAAAAAAAGAAAAAAAAACCACGAACAAAAAATAACCACCCTCCAGCCAGCAAGATGCTGCTGTTAGGTGGTTTTAAAACTAACAAAAATACAAAAAAACTAAATAATTATCCACAAAAACGATACAAACACAAAAATAAATAACAAAATGGAGGAGAGCCTTCCTCTCCCAACTGCAGCCAAACACTCCCTAGATTGCTCGCTAGCTCCCTCTAGCGCACCGGGGTGGTATGGCCGTAAGCAAAGATTGCAGCAAAAAGCGGGCTCTTTAAAGATCATTCAGACTAAAGGCCATTCTATAAGATAAGTAGGGAAGAAAAGGCTTACAGCACCTGGTATTCCCAGGCGGTCTCCCATCCAAGTACTAACCAGGCCCAACCATGCTTAGCTTCCGAGATCAGACGAGATCGGGCGCAGCCAGGATGGTATGGCAGTAAGCAAAGATTGCAGCAAAAAGAGGGCTCTTTAAAGATCAGCCAGACTAAAGGCCATTCTATAAGATAAGTAGTGAAGAAAGGGCTTACAGCACCTGGTATTCCCAGGAGGTCTCCCATCCAAGTACTAACCAGGCCCAACCCTGCTTAGCTTCCGAGATCAGACGAGATCGGGCGCAGCCAGGATGGTATGGCCGTAAGCAAAGATTGCAGCAAAAAGAGGGCTCTTTAAAGATCATTCAGACTAAAGGCCATTCTATAAGATAAGTAGGGAAGAAAAGGCTTACAGCACCTGGTATTCCCAGGCGGTCTCCCATCCAAGTACTAACCAGGCCCAACCCTGCTTAGCTTCCGAGATCAGACGAGATTGGGCGCAGCCAGGATGGTATGGCCGTAAGCAAAGATTGCAGCAAAAAGAGGGCTCTTTAAAGATCATTCAGACTAAAGGCCATTCTATAAGATAAGTAGTGAAGAAAAGGCTTACAGCACCTGGTATTCCCAGGCGGTCTCCCATCCAAGTACTAACCAGGCCCAACCCTGCTTAGCTTCCGAGACCAGACGAGATCGGGCACAGCCAGGATGGTATGGCCGTAAGCAAAGATTGCAGCAAAAAGCGGGCTCTTTAAAGATCATTCAGACTAAA
>CM071962.1:24765000-24770000 GCA_036784905.1 Acrossocheilus fasciatus | reverse complement strand
CAATATTCATTAACAACAGGTTTCTTAAAAACAGCATCTCTAAAAACACAATAAAACTTTTTCACAGTACATTCACTGAAAGCATACAATTTTCCCCCCAACCTCACATACACATCTTTTTCTTGTTTCCCTTCTTCCATGTTTTCAATTCTCTTTATCCAGTCTTGAGGTATAGCATTCTTAATTACATCATATTTATTTGTTATCTCTTGTCTGCTATAATCCTCCTTTGCCTCCTCCATCACATCCACGATATATTGCACTGGTAAAAACCCTTCTTTGAATTCGTATAAAACATCTCTGACTTTCGTGATTCCCACATCCCACCATTTCTTAAAAAAAATAACCCTCCCTTGATTTAAAATGCAGTTGTTTAAGAATAAAGGCTGATTTAAAATGTTCTCTCTACCATGTGGCTTAAAATGCACATTAGTTAAAAATTTGCCCCAAGCCCCGATCAGTTCTTTATAGAAATCTGGCAGCCCCTCCGTCATCCAATTTTTTGTTTTCATCCATAAAATGTTGTCCCCCAAATTAAAATTACTACACTTACTTAAAAAATGCCCCATTGTTTTCTTCCATGCCGCTTTGTTTTCTTCATCCAAGTACTTTTTAATTATTTTCACTCTCAAACTGTTCTTTCTTTGTTCCACATCCATTAACCCCAGTCCTCCCTTCCCCACCGCTCCTATTAAAGTGTTGTGTGCTATTCTCGGTGGCTTTCCTTCCCATAAAAAATCTAAAAAACATTTTTTCAGCCTTTTTTCTACCCACAACGGCATAGATGACACATATAAAATATGCCATAACTTAGAAACCATTAAAACATTCAAAATTAAAACCTTCCCCTTCAAAGTTAAGGACATTAATTTCCAAAAAATCAACCTTCTCTCGATCCCTCCTAAAATCTCCTCCCACATAGTTCCTTCTGCTTTCCTTTCATCCCTCCCCATTAAAACACCTAAAATCTTTATTTCATTCATTTCCTTAAAAGTAAAGTGCCCAGTTAAAGCCTCAGTTCCCCCAAATCTCATATATACCGTTTTATCCTCATTCACTTTAGCCCCTGATCCCCTGCAAAATTTTTGTATTATTTTCATAGCTTCCCCTACACTGGCCAGATCTTGTAGCATTAACGTAGTATCATCAGCGTATTGAAATATTTTATTTTCTCCTCCCTCAATGCCTATCCCTTTTATTCTCCCCTCCTGCTTAACAGCTAATCCCAGTGGTTCTGCAACTAAAGCATATAAAAGTGCCGACAACGGGCAACCCTGTCTAATTGATCTCGTTAATTTAAAACACTCTGTTAAAAACCCATTACATTTTACTCTCGTTACGGCATCTTTATATAAAATCTTAACCCATTTAATAAAATTCTCTCCAAACCCAAAACTCTTTAAAACCCCAAATAAAAAATCATGCTCTACCCTGTCAAAAGCCTTCTCAAAATCCAAACTGATTATAAAACCATCTTTCTTCTTTTCAGTAATATATCTTAACGTATCTTTTATACTCATTGTTGTATCCGCAATGTCTCTTCCTTTAATACTGTATGCTTGGTTTGTTTCGATTATACTGGGCATCACTTCTTTTAATCTGTTAGCTAAAACTTTTGATAAAATCTTCAGATCGGTGTTAAGCATTGTTATAGGCCTATAATTCTTTAACTCCACTTTGTCTCCTTTCCTTTTATATATCAGCTTCATTAATCCCATTCCCATCCTTTGGTTCATCTCACCTTTCCTAAAAATCTCATCAAATACTTCTTTTAAGATACCGGTTAAAAAATCTTTAAAAACAATGTAAAACTCACTCCCCAGCCCATCTATCCCCGGACTTTTTCTTTTGTTTAATCCACTTATTGCTCTTTTTATTTCTTCTTCTTTTACTTCATCATCACATTCTTTTTTATCCGCTTCTCCTACTCTTGCTTTTATTTGCTTCAGTAATTCCACTTTTTCTCCTTCCTTTACCCCCTCCGTACAGAATAAGCTCTCATAGTATGATTTTATTTCTTCCAATATTTGCTCATTTTCTTCTACTATCATCCCATTTTTGCCCCTTATTTCTTCAATCATTCCTGCTTTTCCTCTTCTTTTCTCTAGATCAAAGAAAAACTTTGTGCACTTCTCCCCCTCCACTGTATATTTTGCTTTGCTTCTTAATCTTGCACCTTCATATTTCTCCTCTTCCATTTCCTTCAGTCTACCTTCTATTTCTTTTATTTTCTGTATGTTTTTTTCCGCCTTATCCAGTTCCTTATTTAAGTTTTGTCTTAGCTCTCCTTCCTTATTTTTCTTACATTTGTTAATTAGCTTGCAATACCTTATTGTAAACTTTTTTACCAGATATTTCACATTCTCCCACCATATTCGCTTATCCTCATTATACATTGCATTTTCTTTTTCATTTTCAATAATCTCTTTTATACTTAAAACATAATCTTCATTCTTTAAAACCTCTGTATTTAAAAACCATACTCCCGGCCCTCTTTGCACATTACTCCAGTTCACTTTAAAAGATAAAAACTTGTGATCGCTAAAACTTGTTTCCTCATACTTAATCTTTTCTATAAAATTCTCCACATTTCTCGTACATAAAACAAAGTCGATTCTAGTTTGGCATACAAAATTCCCCACTATTTGTCTTCTTGAAAATTCTTTTTTCCTTTCATTTCTTTCTCTCCACACATCGATCATATTATTTTCTTCCATTAATGCTTTTAATTCTTTTCTCCCCGTGTCAGTTTTAAAAACCATCCCTTCTGCCATGTCTTGTTTACTAAAAACTGTGTTAAAATCCCCCATCATTATTATTTCCTTATACTTGTTTACGATATTCCTTAAAACATTAAAAAAAACTGTCTTTTCTTTCTCCTCTGTTGGCGCATGTACATTCACTAAAATCAGTTCACGTCCCTCATAATTTACTTCCACCACCATACATTTCCCCATTTTGTCTTTATACACCACTTTGCTTGCATTAAAAACATCTTTTCTCATTAAAAACGCCACTCCTCTTCCAAGCCTTCCATCGCCATTGTTATATAAAATATCCCCTTCCCATTTCTTTTTATAGTCCATCATCACACTTTCTTTCCAGTTTGTTTCTTGCAAAGCAATAACATCTTCTCCTTTACATTTTTCTTTCACTCTTTCAAATTTTCTCATGTCCATCAATCCCCTTGCATTAAAAGTAACACAACTTAAAACCATTAAAAGAAAAGAAAATAAATATCCAAAAAACATCATTATCCATCTTCTCCCTCCAACCCTCTTAACACTTCATATCTGTTTACACTTTTGACTCGGTCCCTTGTCATTCTTTTTTTCTTTGCATTTTCCACATTTGGTTTTACCTTTATAGTTCTCCTTCTTATTTGTCCTCTCTCCCCTCTGTCTTTTCCTGTGTTGTCCATCCTTGCTTCTTCTTCATTGTCCGTTTCTTTGTTTTGATCTTCCATTCCTTGTCCATCTCTCTCAGCGTCATCAGGAAAACTTTTAAAACTGTCCGGGATTTCCATTTCTGTCCATTGAGTGTCCTGCTCTGTTGTCTGTTCCTTACCCTTATCATACTCTTTTTCTCGTTCTCCTTCCTCTCGGTTGCTCGGTTCTCCTTCTGTTTCCTTTTGTTGTAATCCTTCTTCCTCTTGTCCTTCATCAAATTCTCCTTCCTCTTCACTGTTTCCTTCATGCACCTGTCCATCCACCCGATGTTCCATACCTCCTTCCTCTCCCTCCATCCAACACTCACACTTATTTAAAATTTTTTGACACTCCGGGCATCTGACCGCATTGCAATCTCTTGCAAAATGTCCCCTTTCTTCACACTTGTAGCACTTGAACTCAGGGCATTCTTTTAGCAGATGTTCCGGGCTCATGCACAGCCTACAGGTCTTCACCTGGTGGCTGTGCATCACCCTAAAGTACTGTGGCCCTTCTGCTGTTTCCAGCTTAGTGCTGTAGGGCAATGATGCCACCTCCTTGGGGAACCTTACTTTTAGGAACCTCGTTCCATCTTCAATGTCAGTGCCCGGGTAGAATCTTCTTTTAATTTTTGATATGGGATTAACTCCCCATCCCTCCAATTTTCCAAGAATTTCTTTATCCTCAAGGTAGACGGGCAGGTGCATGAAGGAAACAACATGATCTCTATCTTGCAGTTTTTTTATCTCACAGTTCACTCCTTTTATTAACAGTCCATCAGTCAATTCCTCACATGTTTCTTCCCTTTCCATTGTCAATTCAAATTCCTTTCCTTGTCTTGGTCTTAGCGCCAGAATTTTCCCATCTCCACATTTGTCCACCACCGCTTTAATAATATCCACAGCTCTCACCTCATTTACGTTCTCCACATTCACAATCACAGTTGCTTCCTTTAAGTACTTCCTTCCCCCAAACTTGTCTCTTGCTTCTTGGTTTTCCCTGGGTCTTGCTCGTTGTCGATAATCCGGTCCAGTGTCGTTTGCCATGCGTGTCTCTCCAGCCATTCCGGTATCGTTTGCCATGCGTTCCTCTCCATCCAGTCCAGTGTTGTTTGCCATGCGTGTCTCTCCAGCCAGTCCAGTATCGTTTGCCATGCGTGTCTCTCCATCCAGTCCAGAGTCGTTTGCCGAGCGTATCTCTCCATCCAGTCCAGTGTCATTTGCCAAGCGTGTCTCTCCAGCCAGTCCAGTGTCGTTTGCCGTAAATCCATCCATTGTTTGACAAAAAAAAGAAAAAAAACCACGAACAAAAAATAACCACCCTCCAGCCAGCAAGGTGGTTTTAAAACTAACAAAAATACAAAAAAACTAAATAATTATCCACAAAAACGATACAAACACAAAAATAAATAACAAAATGGAGGAGAGCCTTCCTCTCCCAACTGCAGCCAAACACTCCCTAGATTGCTCGCTAGCTCCCTCTAGCGCGCCGGGGTGGTATGGCCGTAAGCAAAGATTACAGCAAAAAGAGGGCTCTTTAAAGATCAGCTAGACTAAAGGCCATTCTATAAGA
>CM071962.1:24750000-24755000 GCA_036784905.1 Acrossocheilus fasciatus | reverse complement strand
ATATATTGCACTGGTAAAAACCCTTCTTTGAATTCGTATAAAACATCTCTGACTTTCGTGATTCCCACATCCCACCATTTCTTAAAAAAAATAACCCTCCCTTGATTTAAAATGCAGTTGTTTAAGAATAAAGGCTGATTTAAAATGTTCTCTCTACCATGTGGCTTAAAATGCACATTAGTTAAAAATTTGCCCCAAGCCCCGATCAGTTCTTTATAGAAATCTGGCAGCCCCTCCGTCATCCAATTTTTTGTTTTCATCCATAAAATGTTGTCCCCCAAATTAAAATTACTACACTTACTTAAAAAATGCCCCATTGTTTTCTTCCATGCCGCTTTGTTTTCTTCATCCAAGTACTTTTTAATTATTTTCACTCTCAAACTGTTCTTTCTTTGTTCCACATCCATTAACCCCAGTCCTCCCTTCCCCACCGCTCCTATTAAAGTGTTGTGTGCTATTCTCGGTGGCTTTCCTTCCCATAAAAAATCTAAAAAACATTTTTTCAGCCTTTTTTCTACCCACAATGGCATAGATGACACATATAAAATATGCCATAACTTAGAAACCATTAAAACATTCAAAATTAAAACCTTCCCCTTCAAAGTTAAGGACATTAATTTCCAAAAAATCAACCTTCTCTCGATCCCTCCTAAAATCTCCTCCCACATAGTTCCTTCTGCTTTCCTTTCATCCCTCCCCATTAAAACACCTAAAATCTTTATTTCATTCATTTCCTTAAAAGTAAAGTGCCCAGTTAAAGCCTCAGTTCCCCCAAATCTCATATATACCGTTTTATCCTCATTCACTTTAGCCCCTGATCCCCTGCAAAATTTTTGTATTATTTTCATAGCTTCCCCTACACTGGCCAGATCTTGTAGCATTAACGTAGTATCATCAGCGTATTGAAATATTTTATTTTCTCCTCCCTCAATGCCTATCCCTTTTATTCTCCCCTCCTGCTTAACAGCTAATCCCAGTGGTTCTGCAACTAAAGCATATAAAAGTGCCGACAACGGGCAACCCTGTCTAATTGATCTCGTTAATTTAAAACACTCTGTTAAAAACCCATTACATTTTACTCTCGTTACGGCACCTTTATATAAAATCTTAACCCATTTAATAAAATTCTCTCCAAACCCAAAACTCTTTAAAACCCCAAATAAAAAATCATGCTCTACCCTGTCAAAAGCCTTCTCAAAATCCAAACTGATTATAAAACCATCTTTCTTCTTTTCAGTAATATATCTTAACGTATCTTTTATACTCATTGTTGTATCCGCAATGTCTCTTCCTTTAATACTGTATGCTTGGTTTGTTTCGATTATACTGGGCATCACTTCTTTTAATCTGTTAGCTAAAACTTTTGATAAAATCTTCAGATCGGTGTTAAGCATTGTTATAGGCCTATAATTCTTTAACTCCACTTTGTCTCCTTTCCTTTTATATATCAGCTTCATTAATCCCATTCCCATCCTTTGGTTCATCTCACCTTTCCTAAAAATCTCATCAAATACTTCTTTTAAGATACCGGTTAAAAAATCTTTAAAAACAATGTAAAACTCACTCCCCAGCCCATCTATCCCCGGACTTTTTCTTTTGTTTAATCCACTTATTGCTCTTTTTATTTCTTCTTCTCTTACTTCATCATCACATTCTTTTTTATCCGCTTCTCCTACTCTTGCTTTTATTTGCTTCAGTAATTCCACTTTTTCTCCTTCCTTTACCCCCTCCGTACAGAATAAGCTCTCATAGTATGATTTTATTTCTTCCAATATTTGCTCATTTTCTTCTACTATCATCCCATTTTTGCCCCTTATTTCTTCAATCATTCCTGCTTTTCCTCTTCTTTTCTCTAGATCAAAGAAAAACTTTGTGCACTTCTCCCCCTCCACTGTATATTTTGCTTTGCTTCTTAATCTTGCACCTTCATATTTCTCCTCTTCCATTTCCTTCAGTCTACCTTCTATTTCTTTTATTTTCTGTATGTTTTTTTCCGCCTTATCCAGTTCCTTATTTAAGTTTTGTCTTAGCTCTCCTTCCTTATTTTTCTTACATTTGTTAATTAGCTTGCAATACCTTATTGTAAACTTTTTTACCAGATATTTCACATTCTCCCACCATATTCGCTTATCCTCATTATACATTGCATTTTCTTTTTCATTTTCAATAATCTCTTTTATACTTAAAACATAATCTTCATTCTTTAAAACCTCTGTATTTAAAAACCATACTCCCGGCCCTCTTTGCACATTACTCCAGTTCACTTTAAAAGATAAAAACTTGTGATCGCTAAAACTTGTTTCCTCATACTTAATCTTTTCTATAAAATTCTCCACATTTCTCGTACATAAAACAAAGTCGATTCTAGTTTGGCATACAAAATTCCCCACTATTTGTCTTCTTGAAAATTCTTTTTTCCTTTCATTTCTTTCTCTCCACACATCGATCATATTATTTTCTTCCATTAATGCTTTTAATTCTTTTCTCCCCGTGTCAGTTTTAAAAACCATCCCTTCTGCCATGTCTTGTTTACTAAAAACTGTGTTAAAATCCCCCATCATTATTATTTCCTTATACTTGTTTACGATATTCCTTAAAACATTAAAAAAAACTGTCTTTTCTTTCTCCTCTGTTGGCGCATGTACATTCACTAAAATCAGTTCACGTCCCTCATAATTTACTTCCACCACCATACATTTCCCCATTTTGTCTTTATACACCACTTTGCTTGCATTAAAAACATCTTTTCTCATTAAAAACGCCACTCCTCTTCCAAGCCTTCCATCGCCATTGTTATATAAAATATCCCCTTCCCATTTCTTTTTATAGTCCATCATCACACTTTCTTTCCAGTTTGTTTCTTGCAAAGCAATAACATCTTCTCCTTTACATTTTTCTTTCACTCTTTCAAATTTTCTCATGTCCATCAATCCCCTTGCATTAAAAGTAACACAACTTAAAACCATTAAAAGAAAAGAAAATAAATATCCAAAAAACATCATTATCCATCTTCTCCCTCCAACCCTCTTAACACTTCATATCTGTTTACACTTTTGACTCGGTCCCTTGTCATTCTTTTTTTCTTTGCATTTTCCACATTTGGTTTTACCTTTATAGTTCTCCTTCTTATTTGTCCTCTCTCCCCTCTGTCTTTTCCTGTGTTGTCCATCCTTGCTTCTTCTTCATTGTCCGTTTCTTTGTTTTGATCTTCCATTCCTTGTCCATCTCTCTCAGCGTCATCAGGAAAACTTTTAAAACTGTCCGGGATTTCCATTTCTGTCCATTGAGTGTCCTGCTCTGTTGTCTGTTCCTTACCCTTATCATACTCTTTTTCTCGTTCTCCTTCCTCTCGGTTGCTCGGTCCTCCTTCTGTTTCCTTTTGTTGTAATCCTTCTTCCTCTTGTCCTTCATCAAATTCTCCTTCCTCTTCACTGTTTCCTTCATGCACCTGTCCATCCACCCGATGTTCCATACCTCCTTCCTCTCCCTCCATCCAACACTCACACTTATTTAAAATTTTTTGACACTCCGGGCATCTGACCGCATTGCAATCTCTTGCAAAATGTCCCCTTTCTTCACACTTGTAGCACTTGAACTCAGGGCATTCTTTTAGCAGATGTTCCGGGCTCATGCACAGCCTACAGGTCTTCACCTGGTGGCTGTGCATCACCCTAAAGTACTGTGGCCCTTCTGCTGTTTCCAGCTTAGTGCTGTAGGGCAATGATGCCACCTCCTTGGGGAACCTTACTTTTAGGAACCTCGTTCCATCTTCAATGTCAGTGCCCGGGTAGAATCTTCTTTTAATTTTTGATATGGGATTAACTCCCCATCCCTCCAATTTTCCAAGAATTTCTTTATCCTCAAGGTAGACGGGCAGGTGCATGAAGGAAACAACATGATCTCTATTTTGCAGTTTTTTTATCTCACAGTTCACTCCTTTTATTAACAGTCCATCAGTCAATTCCTCACATGTTTCTTCCCTTTCCATTGTCAATTCAAATTCCTTTCCTTGTCTTGGTCTTAGCGCCAGAATTTTCCCATCTCCACATTTGTCCACCACCGCTTTAATAATATCCACAGCTCTCACCTCATTTACGTTCTCCACATTCACAATCACAGTTGCTTCCTTTAAGTACTTCCTTCCCCCAAACTTGTCTCTTGCTTCTTGGTTTTCCCTGGGTCTTGCTCGTTGTCGATAATCCGGTCCAGTGTCGTTTGCCATGCGTGTCTCTCCAGCCATTCCGGTATCGTTTGCCATGCGTTCCTCTCCATCCAGTCCAGTGTTGTTTGCCATGCGTGTCTCTCCAGCCAGTCCAGTATCGTTTGCCATGCGTGTCTCTCCATCCAGTCCAGAGTCGTTTGCCGAGCGTATCTCTCCATCCAGTCCAGTGTCATTTGCCAAGCGTGTCTCTCCAGCCAGTCCAGTGTCGTTTGCCGTAAATCCATCCATTGTTTGACAAAAAAAAGAAAAAAAAACCACGAACAAAAAATAACCACCCTCCAGCCAGCAAGATGCTGCTGTTAGGTGGTTTTAAAACTAACAAAAATACAAAAAAACTAAATAATTATCCACAAAAACGATACAAAAATAAAATAACAAAATGGAGGAGAGCCTTCCTCTCCCAACTGCAGCCAAACACTCCCTAGATTGCTCGCTAGCTCCCTCTAGCGCGCCGGGGTGGTATGGCCGTAAGCAAAGATTGCAGCAAAAAGAGGGCTCTTTAAAGATCATTCAGACTAAAGGCCATTCTATAAGATAAGTAGTGAAGAAAAGCCAAAAACTTGCAGCACCTGGTATTCCCAGGCGGTCTCCCATCCAAGTACTAACCAGGCCCAACCCTGCTTAGCTTCCGAGATCAGACGAGATCGGGCGCAGCCAGGATGGTATGGCCGTAAGCAAAGATTGCAGGAAAAAGCGGGCTCTTTAAAGATCATTCAAACTAAAGGCCATTCTATAAGATAATTAGTGAAGAGAAGGCTTACAGCACCTGGTATTCCCA
>CM071962.1:24730000-24745000 GCA_036784905.1 Acrossocheilus fasciatus | reverse complement strand
AATCTTTAAAAACAATGTAAAACTCACTCCCCAGCCCATCTATCCCCGGACTTTTTCTTTTGTTTAATCCACTTATTGCTCTTTTTATTTCTTCTTCTCTTACTTCATCATCACATTCTTTTTTATCCGCTTCTCCTACTCTTGCTTTTATTTGCTTCAGTAATTCCACTTTTTCTCCTTCCTTTACCCCCTCCGTACAGAATAAGCTCTCATAGTATGATTTTATTTCTTCCAATATTTGCTCATTTTCTTCTACTATCATCCCATTTTTGCCCCTTATTTCTTCAATCATTCCTGCTTTTCCTCTTCTTTTCTCTAGATCAAAGAAAAACTTTGTGCACTTCTCCCCCTCCACTGTATATTTTGCTTTGCTTCTTAATCTTGCACCTTCATATTTCTCCTCTTCCATTTCCTTCAGTCTACCTTCTATTTCTTTTATTTTCTGTATGTTTTTTTCCGCCTTATCCAGTTCCTTATTTAAGTTTTGTCTTAGCTCTCCTTCCTTATTTTTCTTACATTTGTTAATTAGCTTGCAATACCTTATTGTAAACTTTTTTACCAGATATTTCACATTCTCCCACCATATTCGCTTATCCTCATTATACATTGCATTTTCTTTTTCATTTTCAATAATCTCTTTTATACTTAAAACATAATCTTCATTCTTTAAAACCTCTGTATTTAAAAACCATACTCCCGGCCCTCTTTGCACATTACTCCAGTTCACTTTAAAAGATAAAAACTTGTGATCGCTAAAACTTGTTTCCTCATACTTAATCTTTTCTATAAAATTCTCCACATTTCTCGTACATAAAACAAAGTCGATTCTAGTTTGGCATACAAAATTCCCCACTATTTGTCTTCTTGAAAATTCTTTTTTCCTTTCATTTCTTTCTCTCCACACATCGATCATATTATTTTCTTCCATTAATGCTTTTAATTCTTTTCTCCCCGTGTCAGTTTTAAAAACCATCCCTTCTGCCATGTCTTGTTTACTAAAAACTGTGTTAAAATCCCCCATCATTATTATTTCCTTATACTTGTTTACGATATTCCTTAAAACATTAAAAAAAACTGTCTTTTCTTTCTCCTCTGTTGGCGCATGTACATTCACTAAAATCAGTTCACGTCCCTCATAATTTACTTCCACCACCATACATTTCCCCATTTTGTCTTTATACACCACTTTGCTTGCATTAAAAACATCTTTTCTCATTAAAAACGCCACTCCTCTTCCAAGCCTTCCATCGCCATTGTTATATAAAATATCCCCTTCCCATTTCTTTTTATAGTCCATCATCACACTTTCTTTCCAGTTTGTTTCTTGCAAAGCAATAACATCTTCTCCTTTACATTTTTCTTTCACTCTTTCAAATTTTCTCATGTCCATCAATCCCCTTGCATTAAAAGTAACACAACTTAAAACCATTAAAAGAAAAGAAAATAAATATCCAAAAAACATCATTATCCATCTTCTCCCTCCAACCCTCTTAACACTTCATATCTGTTTACACTTTTGACTCGGTCCCTTGTCATTCTTTTTTTCTTTGCATTTTCCACATTTGGTTTTACCTTTATAGTTCTCCTTCTTATTTGTCCTCTCTCCCCTCTGTCTTTTCCTGTGTTGTCCATCCTTGCTTCTTCTTCATTGTCCGTTTCTTTGTTTTGATCTTCCATTCCTTGTCCATCTCTCTCAGCGTCATCAGGAAAACTTTTAAAACTGTCCGGGATTTCCATTTCTGTCCATTGAGTGTCCTGCTCTGTTGTCTGTTCCTTACCCTTATCATACTCTTTTTCTCGTTCTCCTTCCTCTCGGTTGCTCGGTCCTCCTTCTGTTTCCTTTTGTTGTAATCCTTCTTCCTCTTGTCCTTCATCAAATTCTCCTTCCTCTTCACTGTTTCCTTCATGCACCTGTCCATCCACCCGATGTTCCATACCTCCTTCCTCTCCCTCCATCCAACACTCACACTTATTTAAAATTTTTTGACACTCCGGGCATCTGACCGCATTGCAATCTCTTGCAAAATGTCCCCTTTCTTCACACTTGTAGCACTTGAACTCAGGGCATTCTTTTAGCAGATGTTCCGGGCTCATGCACAGCCTACAGGTCTTCACCTGGTGGCTGTGCATCACCCTAAAGTACTGTGGCCCTTCTGCTGTTTCCAGCTTAGTGCTGTAGGGCAATGATGCCACCTCCTTGGGGAACCTTACTTTTAGGAACCTCGTTCCATCTTCAATGTCAGTGCCCGGGTAGAATCTTCTTTTAATTTTTGATATGGGATTAACTCCCCATCCCTCCAATTTTCCAAGAATTTCTTTATCCTCAAGGTAGACGGGCAGGTGCATGAAGGAAACAACATGATCTCTATCTTGCAGTTTTTTTATCTCACAGTTCACTCCTTTTATTAACAGTCCATCAGTCAATTCCTCACATGTTTCTTCCCTTTCCATTGTCAATTCAAATTCCTTTCCTTGTCTTGGTCTTAGCGCCAGAATTTTCCCATCTCCACATTTGTCCACCACCGCTTTAATAATATCCACAGCTCTCACCTCATTTACGTTCTCCACATTCACAATCACAGTTGCTTCCTTTAAGTACTTCCTTCCCCCAAACTTGTCTCTTGCTTCTTGGTTTTCCCTGGGTCTTGCTCGTTGTCGATAATCCGGTCCAGTGTCGTTTGCCATGCGTGTCTCTCCAGCCATTCCGGTATCGTTTGCCATGCGTTCCTCTCCATCCAGTCCAGTGTTGTTTGCCATGCGTGTCTCTCCAGCCAGTCCAGTATCGTTTGCCATGCGTGTCTCTCCATCCAGTCCAGAGTCGTTTGCCGAGCGTATCTCTCCATCCAGTCCAGTGTCATTTGCCAAGCGTGTCTCTCCAGCCAGTCCAGTGTCGTTTGCCGTAAATCCATCCATTGTTTGACAAAAAAAAGAAAAAAAACCACGAACAAAAAATAACCACCCTCCAGCCAGCAAGATGCTGCTGTTAGGTGGTTTTAAAACTAACAAAAATACAAAAAAACTAAATAATTATCCACAAAAACGATACAAACACAAAAATAAATAACAAAATGGAGGAGAGCCTTCCTCTCCCAACTGCAGCCAAACACTCCCTAGATTGCTCGCTAGCTCCCTCTAGCGCGCCGGGGTGGTATGGCCGTAAGCAAAGATTACAGCAAAAAGAGGGCTCTTTAAAGATCAGCTAGACTAAAGGCCATTCTATAAGATAAGTAGTGAAGAAATGGCTTACAGCACCTGGTATTCCCAGGCGGTCTCCCATCCAAGTACTAACCAGGCCCAACCCTGCATAGCTTCCGAGATCAGACGAGATCGGGCGCAGCCACGATGGTATGGCAGTAAGCAAAGATTGCAGCAAAAAGAGGGCTCTTTAAAGATCATTCAGACTAAAGGCCATTCTATAAGATAAGTAGTGAAGAAAAGGCTTAAAGCACCTGGTATTCCCAGGAGGTCTCCCATCCAAGTACTAACCAGGCCCAACCCTGCTTAGCTTCCGAGATCAGACGAGATCGGGCGCAGCCAGGATGGTATGGCAGTAAGCAAAGATTGCAGCAAAAAGAGGGCTCTTTAAAGATCAGCCAGACTAAAGGCCATTCTATAAGATAAGTAGTGAAGAAAAGCCAAAAGCTTACAGCACCTGGTATTCCCAAGCGGTCTCCCATCCAAGTACTAACCAGGCCCAACCCTGCTTAGCTTCCGAGATCAGACGAGATTTTTTTTTTTTTTTTTTTTTTTTATTATCAAAAATATCACAATAATTTTACATTTCACAACCAAAATGCTTCATTACAACAATAAGCATTTTACATTAAATACCTGAATAATTGCTCAAAAGTTAATGTACATTTTCTTTCCATCATCCACATTTATCAGGTCACAATCTTTTAAAAAATATTCTACAAAAATATCCTTCTCCAAATACTTCCACATCAGATAAACATTTTTCCTGAGCACCTGTTTGAACATTGTACATATTTCCACATTTTTCCCTTCATAAAACGCTAAGTTCCTCCTTGCCCATACTGCATATCTTGCATGACTCAATATATAGTTACAAAGATTCACTTTCTTATCCTTATTACCCACCAAATCTCCAAATAAAAACAGTGTTTTCCAATCATCATGCCCACCATTTTTCCCCCAGTTCCCCTTGATTACTCCTTTTAATTTTCTATGGAAGTCCTCAAGTTCTCTGCACTCTAAAAAGATATGCATCAATGTCTCTGGAGCAGATCTACACACATCACATTCCCTATTTATGGTCCTGTTTATCTGGTGGAGCACCACTTTCGTGTAGATTCTGTTGTGCCTTAATTTAAAGTCCAAGTTTTCACACTCTAGTCCATTGTACTTTACACAAAGATTCTTCCAAATTTCTTTGACATTTAAACCAGGGAACACCTTCTGCCACACAACTTCTGATGCTGGTATTTTTATCTCTTTCTTCAACATAAATTTGTACATCATATTAGTAGACACTCCTTCCAATAATCTTTCCCCATCACCACCATCAAAATATAAAACTGGCAATCCCCATTCCCCAGGTTTAACGGTTTCGTTTTCAATCCTCTTTACCCAGGCTCCAGGCAGGCTCATTTTTATGTTTTCACACATCGAGTCGATTTTTGACATTTCAATTTCATCGTCCCATCCCGAAACACAATCATATATTGCTCTATTAGGCAAAAACCCTCTTACATACTCATATGCTAGATCTTTAACTTGTCTCACTCCTGCTTTCATATACAATTTGTCATAAAACATTCTCTCTTTCATTCTAATTTTTGGATTTAAAAATATTGGCTGATTTAAAACTTGATTTATATTCTCACATTCAAACTTTATATTTCCTATTACTTCTGCCCATGCACTAAGCACTTCTTGATAAAACAGCGGCACTTTGTCATACATTGGCTTTTTCAGTACCATAAACAACCCTTCTTCCCCACATCCACTACATTTGTCCAACACCTCCTTCATATAACCCTTCCATCCATACTCCACTTTCCCACATAAATACTTTTTCACCATTTTCACCCTTATGGCCTTCTTTTTAACTTCTAAATCAATCAATTCTAATCCTCCTTCTTTTTTGCTCGTGATTAATGTTTTCCTTGCTATTTTAGCTCTTTTCCCACCCCACATAAAATCGTTCGTTATCTCAGTAATCTCATTCATTACCCATTGAGGCAGATCAACTGCACCTAAAATATAGTTACATTTGGAAAGCAGCAAAGAATTCACTAACATGACCCTCCCTCTTAACATAACTTCCCTTAATTTCCAAAATTGGAGTACTTGCCTAAATTTGTTTAAAACCCCTCTCCATGTGGCATCCCTTGCATTTTCAACATTTTCTCCAATATGCACACCTAAAATATTAACATAACCTAAAGAAGTTTTAAAAGGTATATCACACCCTCTTAAATCTACCCCTCCTATACTCATTAATTCAGATTTTTCTATATTTATTTTTGCTCCTGACGCTTTCCCATATATTTCTATGTACGACATTACCTTTTTTATACTTTCTACATCCCTGATCGTAAATGTCGTATCATCCGCATATTGATGTATCACACTCTCACAACTGTTTGGAATTTGAATACCCCTTATCTTTTTATCTGCTCGAATCATTATTGCTAAAGGCTCAACCGATATTGAATATAGCAAAGCAGACAATGGACATCCTTGTCTCACTGACCTCTCAAGCGGAAACGGGTCTGTCAAAACTCCATTTACTTTCACACGACTTTGCGCTTTACTGTATAGCAGTTTTATCCACCCCAGCATTCTATTCCCAAACCCAAATCTCCTCATTGTTTGTTCCAAATAGTCACGTTCCACTCTATCGAAAGCCTTGTTTAAATCTACACATAAAATTATTCCACCTTCCCCATCCTCCCCCATCCTACACACAACATCTCTTATTGTGCAGACTGTGTCGATTACATCCCTTCCTGGGATGCCATAGGCCTGATTTGGTGCTATTAAGGTCCCTACTACTTTCTTTAGTCTATTTGCTAAAATCTTTGTTAAAATTTTATAATCTGTATTTAAAAGACTTAGAGGCCTATAATTATCTAATTTGAGCGGACTCCCTTTATTTTTAAACAAAATCGTTATCATCCCTGTACACATAGATTTTGGCACTTCTTTTTTGTCCTCCATCTCCGTATACATTCTCAACAATATTGGTGCCAAAATCCCCATAAAAGTTTGATAAAATTCATGCGTTAAACCATCCACTCCTGGACTTTTATTTTGCTTTGTCTGTCTGATTGCTTCTTCTACCTCTCCTAGAGTTATATCTCCCTCACACAACTCCCTATCCTCATCCTTCAGACTTACATTAATGTGATCTAACACCTTGTCTATATCTTCTTGATTTATATTCCCTTTCTTAAATAAATTCCTATAAAACTCTTCTACCTTTTCTATTAGTTCTACATAGTCCACAACTTTTCCCCCCTCCTCATTTTCCAACTCCGTAATGAACTTCCTCCCCTGTTTTTTCTTCTCTAAATTCATAAAATATTTTGTACATCTTTCCCCCTCTAAAACGTATTGCGCCCTACTTCTTATTTTTGCACCTTCGCATTTTTCTTTCTCACACACCTCAATTTCTTCTTTTATCTGCCAATAATGTTCCTTTGTATATTCAGGATTATTTTCAATTTTCCCTGCTTCTTCTTCCAATATCCTATACATATTATCTAGTTTACATTTTCTCATGTGATTCCTCTGTTTAGAATATCTAATACTAACTTTTTTAAATTCCTTTTTTAAATTACCCCACCATTTACATATATTTTCTTTGTATAAATAGTTTTCCATTTCATCCTTAATACACTTCTCTATTCTCCTTCTGTACGCATCCTCCTTTAATAAAGCAGAATTTAGACACCACGTACCCCCACCTTTTATTTTTAAGTTTCTCCCTAATTTCACTGTCATTATTGCATGGTCACTTATACCTGTAAACTTATAACATACATTCTTTATATTTTGTAAAATATCCCTTTTAACCAGACATAAGTCTATTCTACTTTGCTTTAAATCACCCAACACCATTTGCCTCCTTGAAAATTCTCTCTTGAAAGGGTTTTCCTCCCTCCAAGCATCTACCATATCTTCACTTTGCATTAACTTTTTTAAACATATCCTAGAAGTATCTTCTTTATACACCATATTTTTAGCCATGTCTAATCTTGTACATTTCACATTAAAATCCCCCCCCACTATACAATTCCCAATACATAAAGGTTTCAACATCATAAAAAACTCTTTTCTTTCGGTTTCCACATTTGGAGCATACACGTTAACTAGCCTATATTTATCATTTTGAAATGTAAAATCCATCCCTAATACCTTCCCATCACCATCATTTTGTATTTGTTTTATATTGCACATCCACCCTTCTCTAACCAAAACCGCTACTCCACGGGCTTTTTGTGTGCCATGATTAACATATATCTCTTTGTCCCAGATCCTTTTTACTTCACCCATTATATCGTCTGTCCAGTGCGTCTCTTGCAGACATACTACTTGTGCATTCAATACACTTATCGCTTGTTTAAACTTGTCCATGTCCCTCAGACCATTACAGTTTAACCATGCAATGCTTAATGCTTCATTCATTATAGAAATAATAAAAATGATAACACAAATGTACACATTAATATATCTCATAATCAGATTAATGTCTTACTTTTGGCGTTGCCCCCTCCATCTTCCCCCTTTTTCCTCTTAAGCACATTTGTCCCTGTTGTGTCCATTATGTCCACCAAGACAACCTCCTGCACAATCATCTTTTCTTCCCCTCCTCCTTCTCCTGGTCCTCCTTGTGCTCCCGCCAACACTCCTTCCTTTCTCAATCATCCTTCTCGTTTATTTTTGCTCTCGACCCTCTTGTCTCCCCCTCCACCGCTAGCCGACATTCCGTTCTCCACCCCAGCTCTTGCGCTATTCTGCTCCCCGCTGCTTTTCCCAGATCCTCCTCCTTCCAGAACGCCTTCCAGCTCACTCCACTCGTCACCCACATCCTCACCACCCGATGTTTGGGTCTCTTCCAATTCAGCATACAAATCAATAGAATCTCCCTCATCTTCCTTGTCACCATCTTCTGCTCTGTCGCACACACACAGGTCATTTTCCTTCCAGCACACAGTACAGTTCCCTTCGTTGCACTCCCGTGCATAATGCCCTTGTCCACCGCACTTGTAGCACTTGAAATTCGGACATTCCTTGACAATATGTCCTGGCTGTATGCACAGGCGACACACCTTTACTTGCCTGTCATGCAATACCCGAAAGTGCTCTGTTCCACCCACAGTTTCAAACTTTGTAGAGTACGGAAGTGATTTTACCTTCTCTGTAAATTTGACTTTTAGGAACCTTGTCCCGTCAGCAATTCCAGTTCCTGGCCACATCCTCCTTTTAACTATAGACGCCGGTGTTACTCCCCAGTCTATTAGTTTCTTTATTATCTCCTCATCCTTTATGTACGTGGGCAGGTTCAAAAAGGAAACCACAGTCTCACAATTATTTATCTCCTTTGCCAGTATACTCCCACTTCGGATTTTTATTCCATCCAGCAACTTCTTCTTCCCTTTCTCCTCATTCATAGTCAACTCGTACTCCTTGGGATTTTTGTATCTGCAGCCAATAACTTCACCACACTCTTCTTTTACTTTTCGCAATAGTTCCATCATCGTAATTCTTTCATTTCCAACAATCTCTACCATCACTGTAAGTTTCTTCTCATAACTTCGACCTGTTTCTTTGTTTCCATCTTCCATTCTCCTCGCCAACCCCTTATCTTTCTCTTTGTTTGCCTCCATCTTGCCCGTAGCTCCTCACATGTAGCTTTACCTCAAGAAGTACCCCAAACAGCGGAGCGCTGTTTGGGGAAAGAGCCCCCACCAACTCCCTCCTTTACTCCTTAAATTATATCCCAGACTCAAATCAAAAATAAGAAGAATAAAAAGAAAGAACTTCTCCAAACAAACTTTCCAAGACTTCCCTCACTGAATCCACTCACTTCCTGTTCAGCTCACTAGCGCACCCAGGATGGTATGGCAGTAAGCAAAGATTGCAGCAAAAAGAGGGCTCTTTAAAGATCATTCAGACTAAAGGCCATTCTATAAGATAAGTAGGGAAGAAAAGCCAAAAGCTTACAGCACCTGGTATTCCCAGGCAGTCTCCCATCCAAGTACTAACCAGGCCCAACCCTGCTTAGCTTCCGAGATCAGACGAGATCGGGCGCAGCCATTTTTTTTTTTTTTTATTCTATAAGATAAGTAGTGAAGAAAGGGCTTACAGCACCTGGTATTCCCAGGCGGTCTCCCATCCAAGTACTAACCAGGCCCAACCCTGCTTAGCTTCCGAGATCAGACGAGATCGGGCGCAGCCATTTTTTTTTTTTTTTTTTTTTTTTTTTTTTTTATTGATAAATTCTTCAGAAAACAATTTCATTTTCAAAACAAACATTTCAAAAGGTACATTTCAACATTTTCTTGAAAATACATACAGTAAAACAGTCTCTCTCTCTACATTTGGTATTTTCAGAACATCTCAAAATAAATAAAAAGATTTTGTATAAAAAATATGGAAACTTGCAATTAAATCATTCTCCTTCTGGCACCCCTAATTTAAATTCTTTACAAATGTTGTACACATCTGAGGTAAAAACTTTGTAAAAGTCATGCATTTTGTTTTCTTGCTTAAAATAACAGTGTAAATATTCCACATATTTCTCAAACTTCCTTTTGAAAACCTTCCATACATCCATTACATTTCCTTGTTTTTTTGCCTCCACTCTTCTTTCCCATATTGCACTTTTCATCAGCATCACAATCAAATTAATAATCCTTTTGTTTTTACACTTTTCTTCTATACCTAACAAGACCACTCTATTCCATTCTATATTTTCCTCTTTTTGTTCCCCTCTTAGCATTTCAATCAATCTCTTACAAATTTCATTAAAATCTTCCAACTCTCTGCACATTGAAAACAAGTGTAAAAAACTTTCATCTTCAGCATTGCACACTTTACATGTTTCACTTAGCTCCATTCCGATTTTTTTCAATATTATGTCAGTAAAAATAGCTTTGTGCCTAATAAAAAATTCCAAGCTCTCCAGCCTTGCATCTATCATTATTCCTTTCATGTTGTTCCATATGTCAACTTCTTTTAGATCTTTAAATTTCTGTACCCAGTACACATTAACAACAGGTTTCTTAAAAATTCCCTCTCTAAAAAAACAATAAAACATTTTCACCGTACATTCTTTAAAAGCATACAATTTTTCTCCCAGCTTTACAAACACTTCCTTCTCTTGCTTCTCTTCCTCCATGCTTTCTATTCGTTTTATCCACTCTTTGGGTATTGCTTCTTTAATTACTTCATACTGATTTATTATTTCTTTTTTATTAAATTCCTCTTTTGCCTCTTCCATTGCATCTATTACATACTGTGACGGTAAAAACCCCTCTTTAAATTCATATAAAACATCTCTGATTCTTGTGATTCCAACATCCCACCATTTCTTATAAAAAATCTCTTTCCCTTGGTTTAAAATGCCATTGTTTAGGAATAAAGGCTGATTTAAAATGCTCTCTCGACCTTGTGGATTAAAATGAACATTGATTAAAAACTTTCCCCAAGCACTCATCAGTTCTTTATAAAAATCCGGCAACCCTTCCACCATCCAATTCTTAGTTTTCATCCATAAAATATTGTCCCCCAAATTAAAATTCCCACATTTATTCAAAAAATATTCCATTGATCTTTTCCATGCTGTTTTGCTTCCCTCATCTAGATATTTTTTGATTATTTTAACTCTTAAACTATTTTTCCTTTGTTCTACATCAATTAATCCCATCCCTCCCTTTCCCACTTCCCCTATTAATGTATTATATGCAATTCTTGGAGGTTTGCCATTCCATAAAAAATCTAAAAAACATTTTTTCATCCTTTTTTCCACCCACATTGGCATAGCGGTCACATATAAGACATACCACAACTTTGACACCATTAACACATTTAAAATTAAAACCTTCCCTTTTAAACTTAAAGTCCTCAATTTCCAAAAATTTAACCTTCTTTCAATTCCTCCTAATATTTCTTCCCACATTATTTCTTTAACATTTTTTTCATCTTTTCCCATTAAGACACCTAAAATCTTTATTTCCTTTGTTTCTTTAAAATTAAAAGAATCTGTTAAACCAATCATTCCTCCAAATCTCATATATACCGTTTTCTCTTCATTTATCTTGCCTCCTGATCCCCTACAAAACATCTGCACTACTTCCATGACTTTTTTAACACTCTCTATATCCTTAACTATAATTGTTGTGTCATCCGCGTATTGAAATATTTTTTCACTTCCCCCACTTCCTTCAATATTTATCCCTCTTATGTCTTCGTCTCTTTTAACAGCTAATCCTAAAGGTTCTGCAACTAATGAATATAAAAGCGCTGATAATGGACATCCTTGTCTTATTGACCTAGTAATTTTGAAACATTCCGTTAAAAAACCATTACATTTTATTCTTGTTATTGCTCCTCTATATAAAATTGTAATCCACTTGACAAAATTTTCCCCAAACCCATACCCTCTTAAAATTCCAAATAAATATTCATGTTCCACTCTGTCAAAAGCTTTTTCGAAATCCAAACTAATAACATATCCTTTTTTGTTTTTGTCTTTCATATACCTTATTCTATCTATTATACTTATCGTTGTGTCCGCTATATCTTTACCTTTAACTCCATACACTTGATTTGTTTCGATTATGCTTGGCATTACCTCTTTCAATCTGTTGGCTAAAACTTTTGTTAAAATTTTCAGATCTGTATTCAGCATTGTAATTGGTCTATAATTTTTTAAGTCTACTTTTTCACCCTTCCTTTTATATATCAACTTTATTAATCCCATCCCCATTCTCTGATTCATTTCCTCTTTCTTAAAGATCTCTTCATATACTTCTTTTAAAATACCGGTTAAAAAATCCTTAAATGTTTTGTAGAATTCATTCCCTAAACCATCAATGCCTGGGCTTTTTCCTTTATTCAATTCACTTATCGCTCCTTTTATTTCTTCCTCTCTTATCTCTTGCTCACACTCTTTTTTATCCTCCTCCCCTAATTTTGTCTTTATTTGCTTCAGTAATTTCTGTTTTTCTTCATCATTTATTCCCTCTGCTTTAAATAGCTTTTCATAATATTCTTTTACTACGTTTAAAATCTCCTCATTTGTTTCCACCATATCTCCATTTTCCCTTTTTAGTCCTTTGATTGTTTGCGCCATTCCCCTTCTTCTTTCTAAGTCAAAGAAAAACTTTGTACATTTCTCTCCTTCCACTGTGTACTTTGCTTTGCTTCTTAATCTTGCCCCATTGTATTTCTTTTCTTCTATTTCTTTAAGCTTTCCTTCTATTTCTTTTATTTTTTGCAGATCTTTTTCATTCTTATTAATTTCCTTTTCTAATTGGTCTCTTATTTCTCTTTCCTTACCCTTTTTACATCTCTGCACTATCCCACAGTATTTGACAGTAAACTTTCTGATTAAATACTTCACATTTTCCCACCAAATTCTTTTATCTTCTCTATACATTCCGTTTTCTTTTTCTCTTGTAACAATTTCTTGTATACTTAAAACATAGTCTTGCTTCTTTAGAATCTCAGTGTTTAGAACCCATACTCCCGGCCCTCTTTTCACTACATTCCAATCTATTTGCATAAAAATAGGATTATGATCACTTAAACTTGTTTCTTCGTACCTTATTTTCTCTAAAAAACTTTCAATATTTCTTGTACATAAAATGAAATCAATTCTTGTTTTACACATAAAATTCCCCACTATTTGTCTTCTTGAAAATTCTTTTTTCTTTTCATTCCTTTCTCTCCATACATCAATCAAATTATTTTCCTCCATCAGCAATTTTAACTCTTTTCGTCCTGTGTCTGTCTTAAAAATCATTCCCTCAGCCATATCCAATTTACTAAACACAACATTAAAATCCCCCATGATAATAATTTCCTTATATGTCCTTACAAGTTTCCGTAAAACATTATAATACTCCCTCTTCTCCATCTCTTTCGTTGGTGCATGTACATTTACGACTATTATTTTCCTCCCTTCGTATTCCATTTCAAAAGCTATACATTTTCCAACTTCATCATTATATATAACATTACATTTTACATCTCTGTTTTCTCTTATTAACACCGCAACTCCTCTTCCAAATCTTTCATCACCATTGTTATATAAAATCTTCCCATTCCATTTTTTCCTTATTTCACTTATATGCACTTCTTTCCAATTGGTTTCTTGTAACACAATCACATCTTCATTTTTACACATCTCCTTAACATTTTCAAATTTTCTTGTATCCACTAAACCTCTAGCATTAAAAGAAACCATTCTTAACACCATAACACAAAGGACAATTCTTAAAAGGACATTCAATAGATCCATTTTTTCATTCCATCTCCTCCAAGTCCTTTACCAACTCTTTTCTATCCATACTTTGTTGTACACTTTTTTTAGCCACTCTTTTTTTAGCCACTTCTATGTTCGGTATTACCTTTATCGGTCTTCTCCTTTTGCTTGTTTTTGCTGAATTGTCCTCTTCCCATTTTCCCACTTCTTTTCCAGTTTCCATGTTCTGTTCATTGTCCTTTTGTTCTGCCCCGTCCAGTACACTTTCCTGGCTTACAGCCCTGTCCATCTGTGCCCTGTTTTCCTCCTCTTGCTGTGTTTGTTCCAACTGTTTATTTCCTTCATCCGTCTGTTCTTTACTGCCCCTATTTTCCGTTGTTTGGCTCGCCTCCATTTCTCCGGTTTCTCCTTCTTGCTCCTTTTCTGTATCTCTTTCATGCACCTGCCTGCTCACCTGCTCCTCTTCTTCCTCCTCCTCTCTCTCCATCCAGCATTCACATTTATTTAAAACCTCTCGGCAATCCGGGCACTTTACCGCACTGCAGTCCCTTGCGAAGTGACCTCTCTCCTCACATTTGTAGCACCTGAAATCTGGACAGTCTTTTACCACGTGGCCCGGGCTCATGCACAGCCGACAAGTTTTCACCTGGTGACTGTGCATCACCCGGAAATATTGTGGCCCCTCAGCTGTCTCCATTTTTGTGCTATACGGTAATGAGACCACCTCTCTCGGGAACCTCGCTTTTACAAAGCGCGTACCATCCTCAATGTTAGTGCCTGGATATACCCTCCTTTTAATCGTGGATATGGGGATTACTCCCCACTGTTCCAGTTTATTTAAAATGTCCTCATCATCAACGTAAGCAGGCAGGTGCATGAAAGAAACAACATAGTCCCTGTTATGCAATCTTTTAACTTCAAAAGTCATACCTTTGATGTCCAGTCCATCCAATAGAATTTCTGTGTCCTCCTCCCGTTCAAGTGTAACTTCATACTCGTTAAGTTGCTTTGGTCTCACCGCTAAAACCTTTCCTTCTCCGATCTTCTCCGTCACTGCCTTGATTATATCCATTGCTCTCACGTCTTTCTCATCTCGTAAATCCACTATTATCGTTGCTTCCTTTTTGTACACTCTTTTCACATTCTCCTTTCTTACTTCTTTCCTTTGTCCATGCCCATCTCGTTGTTGTTTGTCCAGTCCATGGTCCTGTTGCCGTCGTGATTCTCCTGCCATTTCCAAGTCTGTTAACGTATGTCCGTCCATCATGAAAAAAACAAAAAAAACAAAAAAAAAAGACGCAAACTAAATTTTAAGTTCCTCCCAAACAGCTTGCGCTGCTGGGAGGACTTACGAAAGACAAACTAAAACAAAAAAGCTAACAAACAAAAACTAATTCTAATAAAGAAACAAACAAAATAACAAAAACACGTATGGTGAGCCTTCCTCACCGTTTGCAGTCAAAGATTCCTGGAACTAGCAACTGACTACCTCCCTCTACAGACCCAGGATGGTATGGCCGTAAGCCAAAACTTGCAGC
>CM071962.1:24625000-24725000 GCA_036784905.1 Acrossocheilus fasciatus | reverse complement strand
AATTTTTTAAATCTCTCTTATCCCCTTTTCTCTTGTAAATTATTTTCACCATACCTTTCTTCATACTGTTAGTTAAATTCCCTTTCTTGAAAATGTCTATATATAATTCATTTAAAATTGGAGATAAAACAGCCTTAACAACTTTATAAAATTCAGCTGGTAAACCATCTATTCCTGGACTTTTACCATTTTTCAATTGATCAATTGCTGTTCCTATTTCTAATTCCGTAATCCCATTCTCACACATTTCCTTGTCTTCCTCATTAAATTTAACTTTTATTTTTCTTAATAAAAATTCCTCATCTTCTAAAACTACCTCATTTTCAGTAAATAAATCTTTATAGAATCTTTTAATTTCTCCTAAAATTCCTGCTTTATCTTCTACAGCTTTCCCATCTTGTGTTTTAATACTTGTTATTATATCCGCTCTCTGTCTTGTTTTTTCTAATTCATAAAAATATTTTGTACTCCTTTCTCCTTCTACAATGTCTTTAGCCCTGCTTCTGATTATTGCTCCTTTGCACTTTTCTTCTTCTATTTTACGCAGTTCTTCCTGTAATTCTATTATCTTGTCAATATCATTTTCATTTACTTTCCTCATTTCATCATCCCACTCTTTTTTGATCTTCTTTTCTTTCATTCTTTTTGCTTTCTGTATTTTTTTGGAATATTCCATTGAGAATTTTTTTATTCTATTCTTTAAAATATCCCACCAAAAACCTTTTTCCATTTCATACATTTCATCATTAACACTATTAATTATTATACTTTCAATTTCCATTCTGTACATTTCCATTTTTAGCAGTTCTGTATTTAATATCCACACCCCAGGTCCTTTATCAGTCTCATTAAAATTCATCATTATCCATAAAAAATCATGATCACTCTCACTATAATTTTTATATGAAGCCTTTGTAACATAATGTGCTTCTGCTTTCCTGCATAAAAAAAGGTCTATTCTACTTTGCTTTAAAACTTTATCAACAATTTGTCTTCTTGAATACTCTCTTTTTATACCATTCCTCTCTCTCCAAACATCCACCATATCATTTTTCTCCATTATATTATGAAGTTCGTTCCTCCCTCTATCTCTTCTAAATTCCATTGAATCATCTATATCAATTCTCTGTATTACAGTATTAAAATCACCCAACACAATAATATTTTCTTGATTTTCTATTAACTCATTCATATCCTTATAAAAGTCAAATTTCTCTCTTTCCTCATTAGGAGCATGTATGTTACACACTTTCATTTCTTTTCCATTACACAAGAATTTTACTATTATTATTCTTCCATTTGTGTCTTTATAATCTACATCAACTTTTTCAAATACCCCTTTTTTTATTAAAATAGCTACTCCTCTTTTCCTTCCTATATCACAATTACTATATATTTCTCCATTCCACAATTTTGTAATTTCATCGCTTATGTTATCTTCCCACCTCGTTTCTTGTAGACATAACACATCACTCTTTTTGGTCAGACACATTAATCTCTCAAACTTTTGACTTTTGGATAATCCTCTAGCATTCAGCGAAACAATACATATAGAGCTCATTACGGAAAAGATTGGATGAACCAATAACCACCACTCAATCCGTTTCATTGTCTTTCAAGAAAGCATATCTTGCTTCACCCATTTCCACTTTCTTCCTCTCCAGTCTTTCCTTTAGCTCTTCTCTTCTTATTTTCTGCTTTTTAAGAACCTGTTGAATGTCTATGCCCCCTTTTGTTCTTCCTTTTACACCTCTATTCAGTCTTTCTTTTCCTTTGTTCTCCATTCCATAAATCCTCCCCCCATTTTCCGCTTCTCTTACCTCAGTCAGTGTCTTCATTCCCTTATCCTCAGCCTTTTCCTTTTCTAGACCTTTTTCATCGTCCAGTCCAACGGTGTCCACATCTTCCTGTTCCTTAGAAAAGTCTTTATTAATCAGGTTTCCATCCTCTTTGTCTTCTCCTTCTCCCATCTCCATTCCATGTTCTCCGTCCTCGTTCCTTTCCTCATTCTCTACTATGTCGGTGTTCTCCTCTTCCTCATCATCCTGTTTATCTTCCTCTCCATGAGTCTCGTCGTCCATCTCACATCTGCATCTTGTCATTGCCTTGTCACAGCCTTGGCACCGCGGGACTTTGCAGTCTCGCGCATAATGCCCCTGCTCAAAACAGTCTCTACATGTGAATTGAGGACAGTCCTTTTTTTCATGCTCCACACTTGCACAAATCCTGCATGTCTTCACTTGATTGTCATGAATAACTCTGAAGTACTGCACTCCTTCTTCGGTCATAAAACTGGTATTATATGGTAAAGACATCACTTCTTGTGGAAACTTTACCTTCATAAAACGCGTTCCATCCGCCACTGTTGTCCCCGGATAATATCTCCTTCTTAGCGGCAAAATGGGAGTTACTCCCCAATTAATCAGCTTTTGAATAATCTCTTCATCCTCTATATAGCTGGGCAAACTCAAGAAGGATACCATTCTTTCTGTTGCACACAGTTTCCTTATCTCACATTCTTGTCCGTTGATCGTTATTCCATTCAACAGCGAATCACAGCCCATCTCACTTTCCATTGTCATTTCAAAATCATTGTTATTCTTTCTTCTTAGTCCGATCAGTTTTCCACTTCCAACTTCCTCTTCAACTGTTTTAATTATCATCATTATTGTTGTATTGTCTGTATCTTTTACAGTCATTGTTACTGTTGCTTCTTTCTTGTATTCCCTCTGATATCTTGTTTGTTTGCTTAACTTCTTTATCATTTGTTGTCGTTGAGATAAATCATTTCTTTTTTCTCCAACTTCTTTCTCAGTTCCAGTACCTTCAGTTGTTTGTAGATCTCTTTTCTTTTCTTGTCCATTTATTTTTCCTTCTTGTTTTCTCCTTGAAACCACCTTCGCCCATGTCTCATTTCTGCTTTCTCCATTCCCTTCATTTAAATTCCTTTCCGTCGTGTCTGCAACATTTCCTTGTTCTCTGTTCCCCATCTCGTGTCCTTTTGCCAATCCGTGTCCTTTGTCCGTTAAATCCGTCATTTTGTTAATTGTAAAAAGAAAAAAGTAAAAGAAACAAAAAAAAAAACCCTAATAGAAAAAAAAAAGAAAAAAAAAAAGAATCAAAACAAAACTGAATTTCAAAATGGAAGAGCCTCTCAAAACCTACTTCTGCCAACTCACTTCCTGTTACTCACTATCCCCCTAGTGCAGCCAGGATGGTATGGCCGTAAGCAAAGATTGCAGCAAAGATTGCAGCAAAAAGCGGGCTCTTTAAAGATCATTCAGACTAAAGGCCATTCTATAAGATAAGTAGTGAAGAAAAGCCAAAAGCTTACAGCACCTGGTATTCCCAGGCGGTCTCCCATCCAAGTACTAACCAGGCCCAACCCTGCTTAGCTTCCGAGATCAGACGAGATCGGGCGCAGCCACGATGGTATGGCAGTAAGCAAAGATTGCAGCAAAAAGAGGGCTCTTTAAAGATCAGCCAGACTAAAGGCCATTCTATAAGATAAGAAGTGAAGAAAAGCCAAAAGCTTACAGCACCTGGTATTCCCAGGCGGTCTCCCATCCAAGTACTAACCAGGCCCAACCCTGCTTAGCTTCCGAGATCAGACGAGATCGGGCGCAGCCAGGATGGTATGTCAGTAAGCAAAGATTGCAGCAAAAAGCGGGCTCTTTAAAGATCATTCAGACTAAAGGCCATTCTATAAGATAAGTAGTGAAAAAAAGCCAAAAGCTTACAGCACCTGGTATTCCCAGGCGGTCTCCCATCCAAGTACTAACCAGGCCCAACCCTGCTTAGCTTCCGAGATCAGACGAGATCGGGCGCAGCCAGGATGGTATGGCCGTAAGCGAAGATTGCAGCAAAAAGAGGGCTCTTTAACCCTCTGGGGTCGACAAACGCGTATACGCGTTTTGACGTAGATTTTCCTGATAAGGCTGAAATGAGCTTGAATTACTCTGCCATTTTTGATCGTACAGATAAGAGCAATACACCATTCGAATCTGTAAGGGGTCTACTTTTATTTGAATACACTCATAATAACAACTAAACTTTGTGCTTTTGAAGAATAAAGAAAACAAACAGGGAGCGCTATCTGTCTTCTCCGTCTCCGCGAGCTGATTTTAGAAACACGTCACTAAAATGAACTGTAACTCAGCAAATACTCAACACAGAGACATGAGAGTTATATCTATAGAAAGCCTGAAGTGTCTACTTCGAAATGAAGCAAGTCTTATCGAAAACAAACATTCTGTGATGAAGTAATCCGTATGAAACCAACACGATGTTCAATCTGTCCCGTCTGACTCATTATCTCTAATGAGTTCACGCCCTCGCGCCGTTCATATGTAAATAGCCACGTGGTGCGTGCGCGCGTGTAAACGCCCAAAACAAAGAGCGGAGAAAGAGCGGCTACTGTTCGTTTCTGGAAGACGCGCCGAGTGAAAGCAGGATTTCCCTCGAAAGAAGAACACGATTTCATCCAGCAGAGGAGATGAGTAAGTAATGTTTCTTTTTTGCATTAGTTAACGTTTCATTGTGTCATAAACTTGAACAGGTTTACTAACAGTTAGTTGCATTTTTCCCAAACGACAACGTGATGAATGTTACGCGCCTAAGAATGTTTAGACCATGTTTATTATTAATACTCTGTTCACAAATAGATTTTAATAGGGTGCTAAACAATAATAATTAGTTTCTCAGATATAAAATATAATTTTTTATAGTACAAAGTACATCATTTTATTGTACAAAGCATGCTTGAGTCTGTGGCTTCAGAATCATGTCATAGGCTACTATAAAATCATACATACTAGACTATATGACTACAAAATCATAGTCGGGTTTTTCCCAAACTATAATTCCTGACTACAATGTTTGAAATCGTGTAAAACAAACATTTTTAATATGAGGGGCAATTCACTGTATTTAAATTTCTTACGGCACGATGATGTTTTCATGCTCTATATAAAACAATAAAAGAAATATGAGTGTACACTGTAACATGATGAATGCTACGAGTCTAAGTATGTTTAGTACATGTTTATTATTAATAGCCTACTCTGTTCAGAAATAGATTTTAATAACGTGCTAAACAATAATAATTAGTTTCTCAGATATAATATTTCTTTCTCTTTTTTATGGTAGTACAAAGCATGTGTGAGTCTATGCCTACAAAACATATACATACATACATACATATATATATATATATATATATATATATATATATATATATATATATACAGATGTTCCTGATATTAACATGCTCACAAATGTTTTTTTGTTTGTATTTTATTGAATCAGATACCAGCACCAGATGAATCCTGATGTCTCTTCAAACTGTTTTCCTCTGAGAGCGCTGAACCAACATCAGATGTTCAACTACACTGATATTCTATGTTCAAACAAGCTCCTTTTCTACTGATTATGTTTTTTTCTCCTTGAATCCATGGAAAGAAGTAGAAAAACTTAAATAAAACACGTAAATATCAGGTATGATTTACTTGTTTCACTTGTTGAACAGAATCTGTTGTCAGTTCACATCTCTGTGGTTAGATCAGTGTGCACAATAATGTGTCTTTGACCTTCATTATGTATGTTTTGATTATACTGTGTTGTAAATAAAACACAAATAATTTAAAAAACCATTTTTTTCAATGTCCTCACATTCTCTCTTACCTGCCTCACAGTCACAGTCACACTGATGGGCCATTAGGGCCCCATAGGGGAGGGCCCTTTGTCTCTCAGGTGAGACTCACTCAATATTCATGGCCATTACCACTCCCTCGCATACAGACCCTCGATCACAAAACATGTCTTGAAAATTTTAAATCAATATATTGTTTTCTGTGAATGAGTAAGCAGAATGATTTTCACATAATTTTGAAGTAAATATTCTAGCCTACAAGACTGATTACTCAAAAGTCTTGCTCAGGACTATTTAGTGTGGGTTTTAAGGCCTTATTTCAGGCAGGGGGACAGTGGGGTGAGGGGGGTCATATACCCATAAATCAGGTCAGAAATCTACCCAGGTATACATTTGACATATGACAACCTGTCCATCAATGCTGACAGGGTGCCCATAAATCAGGGTCATAAATCATATCTGACATATAGTATAGGATACAACTACTTTGCAGGCCATTGCTGATGGCACACTGGGTTTAATTTGATTTGTATATTCCAGGGCTCTTCAACTCCTGACTCGATCATGAACTCTTCCAACAATCCTACATGTACTGTTGAGTTTAGTTCTATCTCTAACCAAACACACCAAACAAGCTAATCACAGTGTTCAAAATGATTTGTGAATTAGAGACAGGTGTGTTTGTTGAAATTAAAGTATGCTATACACCGGCCCTCCAGGACTGGTGTTGACTTTTCACCTTATGTAGCCCCGTCCCTTTTTAGTGCTGTGTTTGCCATCTTCTGTGATCGGACAGATTTATAAATGAACCGCTTGTTTTAAAATCGTCCTGGTCTACTGACATTTGTCAAGACATTTGCTTTAAACATTACAATGTTTACGATAACTTTCGTTAACTCTACAATACATAAAACCACTTTACCAGCTAAATAACTTAGACAGCGATGCCATAAAAATATACAGAGCTACCACACAAGTTCAAAGACAATATTCTGAAGATGGTGACGTGCTTGTTTCTCTGGAGAATAAAGTCAATACTGTACTCACATAGACCCCAAACACACTGCCCAATCTGTACCTATTTGTGTACAGCCTAGGGCCCATGTAGTCAGCCTATATAGGACTGATTATGTTTGCTCATGTCTTATCCAGAATGCTTATGTCTTACCCACGAGGGCCCCATATTAGTGATGGGAAGTTCAGATCATGTTACTGACTCTTTCCTTTGATCTCGTTCATCAAAATGAACAAATCTTTCAATCATTTAAGTGGTGTTAAATATATTTTTACCAGCCAAATTCCCCAAACTATGCCACCTACAAAATCTCATTCATATTCCAAATTAGGAAATCATTATAATGCAGCCAAATATACTTTATATGGAACATAAATAATTACTTTACCTTCAAAGTCTTTCATTCATTTGTCACATGACAGATGCAATGAACAGATCATTTATGAATGACCCATCACTACCCCATATGTATTTACCCATTCACAACCCATACAGAGATTACCCATGTGGGTGAGCCCATGTAGCCAACCTATATGAGAATGATTGTGTTTGCCCATGTCTGACCCATATTGGCAAAGAGGGCTCCGTCCGCCCTCTTTTTCCCCATTCAGAACCCATATAGAGTTTGCCTTTGTGTGTACTACCTTGGGCCAGTGTAGGCAGCCTATATGGGATTGATTGTATTTGCCCACGTCTAACCCATTGGTTAAACCCATATGGGCCCCATTTGTGTTGCCCATTTCGGGCCCATGCACTCATTTCCCATTTGTGACCCAACTAGGACCCACATAGGGAGCCCATCTGTTTTTGACCATGTGGGACCTACTTAGCTGACCCAATTGGGCCCCAGATAAGATGTCCATTTTGGGACCATGCCCACTTGGTACCCATGTAGACCCAGCATAAACCATGTGGGGCCCACATATACATGTTGGCTGGGTTTTAAAGTGCAATTACGGATATAATCAATTAATTTGATTCTATGTTGAAAACCAGTGACTTTATCTGTCTTTGCTGGACTGCCTTGTGGACATAACGTGGTTGTCAAATATCTTCCTCCAGCACAATAATAACAAAACTGAAATAATGAATTACCATATTGTCCCGAATATAAGACGATGTGTTTTTCTTGGAAATACATCTGAAAAAACGTGGTCGTCTTATATTCGGGGTCTAGACTTTGACATGTCAGTAATACACCCACAACAATAGGTGGCGCCAAACACACTTAAAATGAGTGTGCCATGAAATATGTAATGTGTGTGTGTTGTAAAGTCGTGACTGTCATGTTAGTCTGATGGGACCAAACTTCCTCTGTAAGTGATTTTAAAACATAAGACTATACCCAGATTTGAGGACTACAATAAGATTTCACTTCTACTGATAATAAAATTTTGGTAGGCTACTATGAGATGGAGAGCCTAAATGTTATATAATTCAGATGGGCTACCTGTTATTTCAATGGTATATCAAAAAGAGTATATTTTTCAACGTCATTGTTGGTACATTTTACCAGTATTTACCATACTTTCAAAACAAAAATTAAAATAGGAAAAATATGCAATTTGAAAATAATTTAAGAAAAAAATGTGTTTTACAGAGAGAAAAACAAACAAACAAGCAAACAAAAATAAAAAAAACAAGATTTGGTTTTCAAAAAGCCTTTTTCCAAAAGGTACATCTGGAAAAAGGGGGGTCGTCTTATATTCGGGACAATACGGTAATAGGATCCAGTTTAAGATATTGTCATTTGTTTTTAAAGTCCTCAGTGATAAAGTCCTATCATATATTAAAGATGTCACTCATCCAGCAGATCTTAAAGATGTTCTGATGAAGATCTCGTCTCACATTAAAGCTTTCTCAGTCGCTAGTCCTCCTCATCTTTGTAATCATCTCTCTTCACATCCGCCTCGCAGCTTCTCTCATGCTTTATAAATCTAGACTTAAACACATCTCTATTCTCTGCTGTTTTACAGTATTTCTTTTATGTTGTTTTCTATTATTTCTGCTTGTGTCGTAATTGACCTTGTTCAGCACATTCATTGATCGGCTCTGCTGTGTATAAATGTGCTTTATAAATAAAATGATCTAGCGGTCAGCATGTCACTATACTACACAAACTGAGCCAGTCTTTTTTTTGTGTGTCACATAACGACACAGAATGAATCACCACCTACTAAACAATGGGAAAATACGGTTTACCTGGATGAATCCTAACTGACACATATTAAAGATTAAATAATGAAGCTATGATTGTTATTTATCTCATAAATTCACCTTTTAATGTGCAAACCCATCACTGTCCCATCAAACATTACACAACACTATACATATCTTACACACTTCTGACGTTCAAAGCATATACTGAAGTCACAAACTTGTATAACTACTTCTAGTTCAGTTTCCTGAGAACAAAGCTTTCATGTTAACTGTCTGATCAGATGAGAGTTTAGAAGACTGACCGTCATTCCTCTCGTTCTGCTAGAAGTGAAAGAGATTTCAGATCTGCTGTTCATCACGACAGCTCAGAGGAAGCAGAAAGATCTACACGTATATTTGAGGTGAGAGTTTCATCTTTCTTTCGTTGTTTGAGTGTCGTCTCATGATGTCTCATTGATCAGTTCCTGCTTCTTTAATGCTGCGCTGAAGCTATTTTGATGGTTTTATTTAAAGCTCTTCGCATAGTGATCAAACATGATCAAGTGAATCACAGAAAGCTGCTTTTTCTGATGTTGTTGTTCACATGCTGTGAAATCACTGTTTCTGAGTCTGTGATGCTCAAACATGTACTCTTCACTCTTTGAGAGAAACTTTCACTCGACAGTTTTGATGTAATACTGTGTCTGTGTGATGAACTCAGACTCTTTCAATGAAACAAGCAGATTTTCTGCTTCATTAACTTATTCACTTCAGTTCACTGTAAGTGTAACACATCAGAGTTACAGAAATATAAATACAGAAATCTACCTCTGCAACAATAGTGTCCATGAATATAGCTTGTTCACTTTTAAACGCAGATCTGTGAAATATGGGATTGGAAAAGTAACTTTATACAATAGTAATGATTTCTAATGAATTCACACATAGTTTGTGAGTGACACAATCATGCATGTGTTTAGAGACGTTCATCTGGAGTAATCTACCCTGAAACATGATCAGAGACATAAATCTGCTTTCTGTAAACCCCTGCAGCTCTAAACAGAGTCAAACCGGTTTCATCTGTTGTCCAGAAACAGTCCTGGTTAGTCTGGTTCTGATGATGAACATATTTCTGCAGTGCTGACAAACTACAGTTCAGTATAATAGTGTACAGTATAATTCTCTCACACTTCACACGGACACACACGAGAGAAAACGAGTTCTTGAGTCAAACACACACAGCAGATCTTCACTCTTCATCCTCACGGTCACGCTGAGTCTAGTGTCCTCACCATACTGGACTTAACTTCAGTACAATATCTGGATATCACAGCAAGAGCATAACATCTGAACTCTACCTAAATAAGACGTTTTGTACATTTACATTGATTACTGTACATTGTACAAGTTTAATGATGTCTCGACCCATTAGACATTGTTTTAGCTCGGAGTATAGCTTGGGGTTTGTCCTCTCATACTTAAATCATACATTATCTTCTTAGTCACATGCTCCCAAACTTTCCCGCTCTTGCAGAGTATAATTGACTTCTATAACAACAACATGATCAATTTTTACCAAGACTTGACTGATTTCACTGTCTTAGGCATGAATCATCAATCACACACATAACAGACACAAATATAAACAAACTATTCAATAGTTTTTCAGCAGGACGTAAACAATGAGTGATTAGAACATGATAGTCTAATGCGTGGGTTACAAACATGACATGGACTTATGTGATGGAATAATGTCTGGTTATAATCCTCCTAGCATGATTTTGGGATGATCTGATATGTTTTATGAAAGTAAAGGCAGTCTCCGTGCTAATCAGTGAGTGGTGAAGGAAGTCAAGGATGAGGTCAAAGGTCTCAGAGGGAGTGTCAGTCTGGATTCTCTCTACTGGAAATGAAATCAACCCCTCTATGGTGTTCACTCATGATTTTACTCGTGAGAGTCACCATGTGTTCTCTCTTCGACTAATAATCTGTGGTTAAAGTTAACGATGTTGAAGGGGCTTTCCTGCTGTTATTTGTTCAAAGCTGTGAGGAGTAGTTTAGTTAGTTAGACTTTCTTCAGGATTCACTCTTGCTCAAAAAAAAAAAAGAAAAAAAGAAGTGAAATGCATGGCAGCACAGGGTGCCAGACGTTTACCATTAATGTAAATAAAAGGTTAAAGATTGTTTTTTTAAAAGCTATCAATAAGTGGCAGAAGTGGCTGCCAAACAAAAACTGCAAAATTGAGGTAAAATGTCCTAATTTATATCCTAATTTAAAAAAAAAAAAAAAAAAAACACTTTACAGGTATCGACTGGATTATCACTGTGAAACACTGTCTTTACATTTATATTTTTAATTGTTTTCACAATTAGTTGATAACAGCACCCATGCCTGAGCTAATGTAACGATCACTGCATCAGCAACAGCACAGCTGCTACCTTTAAATAAAGCAACATGCAGCACAACATCAATGTTTCTCGGTCTTCTCCTGGACTGAAGCACAGACTCTACTCTTCAGCACAATCCTGACCCACAGAACACTGAACACTAACAGATCTCTCTAGATCTCGCTCTCGCAACTTATTACAAACCAGTCTGACTTCTCAAGAATTAAGGTTTAGATGTTGATGTTTTATTAACAGTAATAAAGTTTGTGGAGATAAGTGTTTGCTTTAGTTGGTCTTGATCCTTGACTTTTTAACATCAGTTTTTGTCTGGCTGCTGTAACTGTGTTTGTAAAAGATATTTGTTATAGCAAAACATGCTAGAGAAATTCTGATCAGATGAATTTGGTTACATATTGATGACGAATATCTGAGTGCCATTACAAGACTGCTGTAAATAATGCAAAACTAACAGACCCTCACAAATAAGCTTCGATTTTAGTGGCTAATTAATGCCGTCACAGAAAAAAATCAATCAAGACATCATCTGGAAAATCAGAATAATTAGCAATGTCTAGATATTCTTGGGTAAAGTCCTCAAGTGACCACATACCCTGCTTGAGGGCTAATAATAGTCTTGAAGTTTACATACCAGGCCAGTATTGTTCATGAAAGCCGCTGGATCCTTGTGGGGCCGAGTATTCTGTAACGGGGCTGACAAAGACATGAGACGTGCGGATCCATGTGCAAGCTTTATTTCAAAGACAGAGACGAGGTAATAACAGGCAGGGTCAAACAATGTCAAACAGGTATATAGAGGGCAAGGCAAGAGAAGTATTCAAAACAGGCGTGTTCGATCGTGGGCTAACAATATCCAGAGGGCTAAGACAAAAGAGGTAATCAGTAAACAAAGCAATGGTCCGGGCTGGGGCAAACAGTATCCGCAAGGCAAGGCAAGGCAAGGCAAGGCAAGGCAAGGCAAGGCAAGGCAAGGCAAGGCAAGGCAAGGCAAGGCAAGGCAAGGCAAGGCAAGGCAAGGCAAGGCAAGGCAAGGCAAGGCAAGGCAAGGCAAGGCAAGGCAAGGCAAGGCAAGGCAAGGCAAGGCAAACTAACAAGGGCTCTGTAGAGTAGCTAAAGCTAGGGGAGCAATAAGCGCATACAATACCCAGCAGTGAGGGAGAGAAAGTCCATGGCTTAAGTAGAGTGTGTGATTGGTGATAGCTGCGTGATCAGTGCCTTCAGCTGTGTATGTGCAATCAGTGTAATGGATGATGGGTAATGTAGTCCGTGGGTGCCGTGCAACAGTAGTGTAGTGCAACAGTCAATGTGGTGAGCGAGTGACCTCTGGTGGTGGGTGAACGGAAGTTCATAGGCCAGATTCGTGAGAGAAGCAGAGTTAAAGTTAATGAGATAATTAAGCGATTAATTAAGTGATGACCGAGCATTAGTGATGAACAACTGCTTTTAACAATTTATTTTATTTTATTATGCCATGGTCTGTCTGAATACTGGATTCTGATTGGCTGGCAGGTGTTGATTAAATTCGTTGAACTGCACAGGTAGTTCCAGGTCAGTTTAATCACATTCTATATTAATGCACTTCCTATAAACATTGGTAACCATAGTAACATACAGTTACAGTCGAATAGTAATACAGATGAAAATAATTTCTGGAAAGTGTCTAATGACAGAGGAGCTTTAAAACCCTTTTTCTTCTGTCCAACAGCAGTGAGTAGGTGAAGGACGATGGCATCTGTTGATGAGCATCGTGACACACTTGATGAGCCAGAAGAAGAAAAGCTGAAACACAAGCAAGGTAATGAAGAACAGACTACCAGTAATGTTAAAGTTCCCAGGTGAAGTAAAATACACTTTATTTAAGTGCACTTAGTACACTTCCATAATGTACTTAAAGTGCTCTATTTTTGCGCACTAATTTTGTGCTTAAAGGGATATTCCACCCCAAAATGAAAATTTTGTCATTAATCACTTACCCCCAAGTCGTTCCAAACCCGTAAAAGCTTTGTTCGTCTTCAACTGTTGCGCTACGCTGACGCAGAGGAGATGAATTGTTGAATAAAGTGTTTTTTTTTTCTTTGCATACAAAAAGTATCCGTGTAGCTTTGTAACATTACGGTTGAACCCCTGATGGCAGATGGACTATTTTGTCGATGTCTTTCATACTTTTCTGGGCCTTGACAGTGTAATTTACTTGGCAGTCAATGGGGCCGCCACAAACCTCCCGGTTTCCATCCAAAATATCTTAAATTGTGTTCCGAAGACGAATGAAGCTTTTACGGGTTTGGAACGACATGGGGGTAACTGATTAATGACAAAATTTTCATTTTGGGGTGAAGTAACCCTTTAATATACTAAAAATTATTGTTTAGTACTTCTTAAGATAATCTGAAGATCATCTAAGTGTACTCAACTGTGCTATTTTGGGACACCATGAATATGAATTACAATGTGCTTTTAACATACTTTCTCTGTTAAAAAAAAAACAAAAGACTAAATTATATATATAAAAATTTTTTTATCATGATTAATCACAAATGTAAAATACTAAGATTTACCTGTAAATGTGTTGAAATAAAGAAATGCATGAAACTAGTTTAAGGAAACGGAACCTTTCACACTTCCGCCAGGTATGAAACATAATCCTAATTATTATTATTATTATTATTATTATTATTATTAGTTTTTATTCAGCCATTATCAGCCTTTATACTGGCAATACAACTTTTACCAAGCCACATCACTTCAATCCTGGTATACATTTACCCAACTATTATCAAAAGTATTTCTAAATAAATACAACAAAACATTTCTTGCGACCTTATGTGAAGTATTATGACAAAGCATTATGAAGAAGAATTGGACCTGTTCTGCAGCTGCATTAGAGCTAACATTAGCATCATGCTTCATAAGACAATTTATGCAATTAATAGTACACTTTTACTCAGAACTCACTTCAAACCACCATCGAGTGTTTGTAATAACTTCCTTTTATGATCACGTGTGGAATTTGGTCGTTTACTGTTGTTAAAATATTCTATTTATAGCCTTTTATATCGCTGCACATATTAGCATTTCAGATGTGCGCATACATACAGAAAAGCACATACAGACCATATCCTATCGTAATCGTGTGTTTATTATCTTATATAATCTATAGTGGCTGTTGTCATGTTTATATCTGCTGCTCTGCTGAAACTCACGTTGTTTGATGTTACAACTACCTCTCCATTCTTAAGTTGCCAGGGATAGATTCCAAGTATAATACACATTAGTAAAAGGATCTATTTTAATTTTTATTTGTCTATATATACTTTGGGCGGCCATGGTACATTGTAAAAGTAGCCCAAAAAAACCACGGCTCTGTAATTTTTTCCCGCGACTGTATTTTCAAAATAGCCCACTTGTGCCGTTACCCTGGCAACACTGGTGATGTACCCTCATCACACAATGATAGATAACCTTCCGCGCTGCGATGACGGGAAGAAGTTGGGGTCAAACCTTATCAAACGATTAATTTGCGTTAAAAAAATATTAACGTGTTAAAATTTTTAGATTAATCACATGCGTTAACGCCTTAACGTTGACACCCCTAGAATATATACAAAATGTACTATTTATAATATATTGCCAATATGTTTTTATAGATTAAATAATTCATTTTAAATGTATTGTAATAATTATGTTAACATTCCTTTTATATGATACTTAACTACATGTTTATGGTGTCTTTAGCACAATCAAGTACACTATTACTATGTCATTAATAGCACTTTTTTTCACATACATAGAGACGTCTAGTCAGACACTTTCTGCTCCCGGTAGTGACGCTCTCAAGGTGTTTGCATGCTCTCATCACAGATAAAGTGAATTAAATTCTATATTTGTCAAATACACAAACGTTTTTATGAGCAACAGAAACACTTTTTATATACTGCTTCATACAGTGCCATCTGTTAAGAATAAAGTTCAGCATAAACATAAAGGCTACTAAATACCAATAAAGTGGGGGTACATGTGCTTTTAGCAGGTTTTTTTTTTACAAAAATGACTCAAGATAACAGTGCGACTATGCTAAAAAGCTTTTACTGTTATAAAAACACGGATTTGTGAGCATATTGAATTGTTAGAATAAACACGCAACACACCTCGTGCTTGTCATCAAAGAATCTGACCAATGAGGATAAAGTGTGTTGTCATCATTTTGAGCAACTGCAGCGCCGAGTAGCATCTGCCTGCTAAACCGGAGGCTGCATTTTCAGGACCGCAGTCCTAGGACCGCATTTCTAGGACCCTAGGTTTTAGAGACAGCGCCACCTACCAAATTAGAGGACCAGCAAAGATGGCTGACAGTCAGAGTGTGAGTATCAAATGTGAATACATTTTTATTTGTTTAACATTAAAAACAATTGTGATGCATTTCATTGGAAAGTTAACGTAGCTGAAGTGATCATGATTTGCTAAATAGTCTTGAATGCATAGCCATCATATATTAGCCTCTAATGCTGTAAAATGAATTGTTAGCATGATAAGCCTGTGTTGAATTACTGGCAGCACAATAAACTGTAGCATGTTCGTTGTGAAAGCTTGTTAATTCTTTTTCCATTTTAATTAAGTTAAAATAATCTTAATGTTTTAACTGTCACGTGGTCATTCAGCCTGTTTAACGTTACCCCACAATACATGTTATGAGTACGTCTCTTCATTTTGACATGGTTTTATAATGTTGGTTGAGACATGACATTTTAATAGTCAGACATAACAGAGAGGCCATCATAATAATTGACTGTTAAAATACCACATGTTAGATCGTGTCATTTACTGTGTACTGTACTCTATATGAAGTGTTACACACAGCTCAAGAACGCAGCTCAGGGCAGGCAATAGTATGACACAAGATTTCAGTGAAGTGGAAGAATTGAATAGGGTGATAGAGAAACAACTGAGAAAAGACGGGAGAGCATCCAGGTGATATGTAGTGCTGCTGCGTACATCACAGCGTGTGCTTTAAATATTTAAAGTCATGTCAATAATGTTATTTCTATTCAGATTTCTTGCATCTCTCGCTATTATTTTTTTTCTCAGTTCAGATGGGCTTTATTGACATGAATGTTTCAAGAAACTTTGTTCCCACAACATCAAAATAAAATTTTTCCAAATCTTTAAACAGTATGCAATAATAGTATTATGAACATTAATTGGTATGAAGATTGATATAATTATTTTTGGATCGTATATGTGTGTGCGCTCTGTGGTAACTAAGATCTTTTAAATATGAAATTTAAAATTAGAGAGTAGAACATGTTCAACTAAATGTTCCTTATTTCATTCACTTCTCTCTCTTTCTCTCTCTTAGGAGTCAGTGAAGACGTCGTCCATGAAGTTCTTTCTATGTGGTTCACGTCATGAACAAATTTGTTTTTGTGTGTGTTCAAGTTCAACTGTTGTAATATATTATTTTATAAAATATACACAATCTTAAATCTACCCCCAGAGTCATCCTTGACTATACCATGATTCCTTGTTTATTTTATTTGAGTTATTATATTATGCTACTTAGACCCAATAATTACTCAACATTCCTAGGAACCAGGTTTAATTGCAATAAAGAAAGTAGTATTTGGGTGTAATAAAACTTTTAAAAAACTCTAAAATTCTAATGTAGTTAAAACTGGGTGGAAATACTGCCTTAGTGGCACTTTTGTCAGTCCTCCAAAACTAGGGTCCTGGAAATGCATTCCTGGGACTGCGGTTCTCCGGCTCTGTAGGTGGCGCTGTCACAAAAAACTAGGGTCCTAGAAGTGCGGTCCTAGAAGTGCGGTCCTAGAAGTGCGGTCCTGAAAGTGCAGCCTCCGGTATTGCAGACAGATAATATTGGCAGCGCCTGACCTCAGCGGCTGGTCTTGTTTTGCTCTCGCAGTACTTTGATGGCACATGTGATCGTAAGGCAGCTGCAGCACCGATCAAAGTCGGACCAATGTTCTAACCAGAATGCATTGCTTTTATCAGGCGGCAGTGGCACCGAATGAAGTCGAACAAGCCTGGCTTGTGATGTGGGAGCCTGCGCTGTTATCTCCGCCTACTCAAAGCTTTTTCAGGCTTCTGATTGGCCAACATGGCTTAAGGGTCAACATGGCTTATATCGCCACCTGTTGGTTTGGCATGCTCTTGACAGTGCTTCATAGCATGCTTTTGTGTTTTCACGTGGACAGAGATTTTTTTATAAATGGAAAAAGGAAAAACTGTTTATAAAAATACCCATGTATGTGTGGACATGGCGAATGATCAGCTCATCAGCAGAGAGAGAGAGAGAGAGAGAGAGAGAGAGAGAGAGAGAGAGAGAGAGAGAGAGAGAGAGAACCGTGACAATTAGTGCAATTACAGTAGCCTAAGCACAGTAACCTACAGGGTTTCACTTATGTAATACATTTATACTGTATTTTTCATGAAAATCCAAAGAGAACGTGGTGACAGTATATATATATACTGTATATATATATATATATATATATATATATATATATATATATATATATATATATATATATATATATATAAATATACTAAAATTGTATTTATAGCGATTGTAGCACACTTTTAAGCAATGCAATTATAAAACACTGTTAGTGCTAAGTAGTTTATTTTTATTAAGTATACTTAAGTAGCACAGTTGTACTTATAACTATTAAATTATCAGTATATTTTAAATAAAATCAATTTAATTTAAACTTAAGATAACTATATAAAAGTGTACTAAAATTGAACTAATTTTTAAATCATTCAAAGCACACTTTTAAGAAATACACTAATAAAAGTCCTCTGTATATTTTTGCAGTAGTGTACTTTATTTCAGTGCACTAAAAATCTATTTAAATATCAGTGATATTTAGTGTACTTTTGCAATTGAACTGAAGTACTACTGAAGTAGAAATATACTTTTAATTAGTGTATTTATAGTGCATAACTTTTACCATTTTATTGAGCACAAAACATAAGAGTGTACTACTATGGAAGCATATGTGCAGAAAAATTCAATTTGCAATGCAATGTTCAAAATGGCAATACAATATTAAAAATGGCAATGTATTTCTGTATTTAAATTTACATTTTCCATTACCCCCATATGTGCAAAGTTTGGTGCAGAAGGAAAATGAAAATGAAATAATAGTATTTACATTTGCCATTTCCAACAGCAGTCTTAATATGTAAAGTGCATACCATTTTAACGCTTTATAAGTAGCGAAATTAAAATGAAAATATATAACCCGAATTGATTTGATATGTGTAACATGTACAAGCAGAAATGGTAGCAAAATGATCATTTAAATGTTATTTGTCCTAAATGCATTTAGACTAAAAGTTAGGACACTTACGATTGCATTTTCATCACAACGTCGTCGGATATTTGTAGCAAAATTCAATGCGGCTTTGAAAATGCATTCCGAGCTAACCACGCCCACCCTCCGTCATTCATTGCGTCAAGGTGGGGATTGGCGGAAGCGTGTTACGTTTAGATCGCTCGAGACATGGCGGCTGGAGATCTGATAAGATTCACTGGCAGATGAAGTGGAGCGTGAACAGAGAAATAGTAGTGTTTCAGAAGATTTTTACGCGTATGTAGGTAACAGAACTAGATCAATATCAGAGCGTCCTGGTTCAGGTCTACGCTCCAGATGTGATGGTACGACCGCAGCAGATTCGCCGATTCTGCAAGCTCAAACTGCCGTGATATTAAAATGCCTAATAAACGCACACTTGCTCATTACACGATTTTGGTATTCTTGTAATGATTACAAATTAATAGTATGATCGCCCGTAGCGGCTGAATTACAGAAAAAATGAAAAAAAAAAAAGGCGCGGTTTTGAACATGCGCTAAAAACAGTCACACTATGGGACGCCAGTAATGAGCGCACTGAGCAACCGAACCGCTCTGAATTAATCGCGGATTTTTGGATTCAAATAGGATTTTACTCTCGGCGTGACATTATGCAGCATGGCTGAATCAAGGAAATGTGCCCGTGTTAACTTGTGACCTCTGTTTACTTATGAAAATGAATATTATAGTAAAAGTAGATTACATTTTATGGTTTGTGATGTTAAAGTACATTTCATTGAGTCTCAGACAACTAGCCTAAATTTGGGGCTACTGTGGTTTAATTACAAACAATATAGTTAAACTATATTTACTATAGTAAAAACATGGTACATTTTCCGGGCGATCATACCATTAATTTGTAATCATTACAAGAATACCAAAATCGTGTAATGAGCAAGTGTGCGTTTATTAGGCAGTTTAATATCACGGCAGTTTGAGCTTGCAGAATCGGCGAATCTGCTGCAGTCGTTCCATCACATCTGGAGCGGAGACCTGAACCAGGAAGTTGGTCACCAGATAACACGGAAACCAGTTAAACCATAACACCGGTCGTCCCACTCCCCTTGGCAGAGACGAAGATAATCGATCTTCCACCACCTTCAAGGGTTCAGCAGCGAAACGAGTGTCGAGGCCTGTTAAAGCCAACAATTCTGCAAGACGCTCCAATATTGATCTAATTCTGTAAAAATCTTCGCGTAAAAATCTTCTGAAACACCACTATTTCTCTGTTCACGCTCCACTTCATCTGCCAGTGAATCTTATCAGATCTCCAGCCGCCATGATTCGAGCGATCTAAACGTAACACGCAATCGTAAGTGTCCTAACTGTTAGTCTAAATGCATTTAGGACAAATAACATTTAAATTATCATTTTGCTACCATTTCTGCTTGGACATGTTACACATATCAAATCAATTCGGGTTATATATTTTCATTTTAATTTCGCTACTTATAAAGTGTTAAAATGGTATGCACTTTACATATTAAAACTACTGTTGGAAATGGCAAATGTAAATACTATAATTTCATTTTCATTTTCCTTCTGCAAGAAACTTTGCACATATGGGGTAATGGAAAATGTAAATTTAAATACAGAAATACATTGCCATTTTGAATATTGCATTGCCATTTTGCATATTACATTGCAAATTGAATTTTGCTACACATATGCTTCCATAGCTTTGGAGCCACTGCACAAACGCTTACCCTGGACTTCATAAAAAGGTAAGCAACACATTTTTATGAAACTGTGTATAAAACATTTTGTTGGGTTGATGTTTATTTAGTTGAAATTAATGAAGTATATTTTAAAAATGTAGTTGAGCTGACTGATGCAAATTGAGACCATTGGAAACATACGTTTTTTTTTTGTAAGGCTGTGTATTTGGATTGCATTCCTTGTCACATCACAAATTATCTCCATTAATATGACTTTGACCTTTTTATAAATACGCTTGCAGACAACTTGCAGATGTCTTGAAACTGTATACCAGAGCCATTTGACAGCTCCTCCACAGCCGTGCCTGCATTGGTAGAGTGCCAGCTGGACTATCTGACAGCATGAAGGAGCACTGAAGACCTGAGGAACTTCTCTTTCTTTCTTTCTTTCTTTAGATTAGCCACAAATTAGGATTTTTCACTAAGATCAAATAAAGCAATATGTGAACTTCAGCAAACAGTCTTTCTTTTGTCTTTTTGTTGTGTTTATTCCCCCAATGAAAAATATGTTTAAGTGAAAAATGTGTTATATTACATTATATTATAGAGAGAGAGAGAGAGAGAGAGAGAGAATAGAAAAGGGGGGAAAAAATTAAAATTAAACAAATATAGAAATCTTGTCCTTGTTTTTACACTAAAGAAATCGTCTTAAAGGAACACTCCACTTTTTTTGGAAATAGGCTCATTCTCCAACTCCCCCAGAGTTAATAAGTTGAGTTTTACCGTTTTTGAATCCATTCAGCCGATCTCCGGGTCTGGCGATAGCACTTTTAGCATAGCTTAGCATAGATCATTGAATCCGATTAGACCAGTAGCACCGCGTTCAAAAATGACCAAAGAGTTTCGATATTTGTCCTATTTAAAACTCGACTCTTCTGTAGTTATATCGTGTACTAAGACCAGCGGAAAATGAAAAGTTGCGATTTTCTAGGCTGATATGATTAGGAACTATACTCTCATTCCGGCGTAATAATCAAGGAACTTTGCTGCCGTAACATGGCCACAGCAGGCGCAGTGATATTACGCAGTGCCTGAAAGTAGTCCCCAGCTATATTATAACTAGGTACCTAGCTGGGGACTACTTTCAGGCGCTGCGTAATATCACTGCATTACATTGACTTCTCTTATCAATCACTTTATGGAGGCGTGTAACTGTATCCTAGGATAAAAACAGAACAGAACACATTTATCATAAATAGCAATAAACCAAACACTTTCAAGGTTCGGGCCAGAATGTGTTTTAGATCAGATTTACAAACTTTACCCCTCAGTTCTTCAAACAGCCGAGAAAATAGTACACTGGAGCCTCATAGAGACATGAATGTCGTGTTTGCGAAGGATGGTCGACCTCACAACCGTAGCAATTTTTTTTCAGCTGTCTGTCAACCAGATGTTCCAGAACGATCCCGACAACTGGTTTAATGATTTTATGACCGGTCACGCCAATGCACCTGTTGAACTGCGTCCGAGGTGGCGTCAGAGGCTGTAGTGTCAGGTGGTCCGGCTTGAAGCGGTCTGTACTTTGCCAGGAAAGCGAGGTTATGGTATCCGAGTTATGTACAAAATTTGTTCAGGCAGGTAACGTCGTCCGTAGACGAGACCACTGTGGATGCGCCGTCATTGCATGCAAAACTATGAGGTGTTGAAATATTTTCTTGGGTCATGTTGTCGGTGTTAGCGTTTGAAAGTCTATTTCCTCTGAGAGTCCTGTCGGTCTGTATTTAATGATTATAGATTGTAAGCGGAGCTACGTGAACACCTCTCCGGCTGGACACGCATCATTCATTTCACTTTTATGTTGTTGTATCTGTCAAACGCCTCGCACCACTTAAACAATTTGTCAATCTTTCCGAATATGTCTTCTAACGCAGGGACATCTTTCCATTGAAACAAGAATTTAATGCTATAGTATTTGAGATAATCCTCTTCAGATATCGGCCAAGCACGTTCCGGTAGACCTTCAGTGCGGTCACTACAAAGTATATAACGTGATCCCCCAGCACTCTGTACCGCATTCCAGATGTAATACTGTTCCACTCCCCTATGAATAGAGGGTCATCGCAACCGTCTTTTAGATCACGCCAAACGTAGTTGTAAAATAAACACCAGTCTTTTACGGTGAAAAACAAGTCGGGGTCATCACATGTGTCATATGTGAACCTTTCATCATTGTCCACTGTACTCAGTCTGACCTCCCTGTTGGTCTTGTCAAAGTTGTAACTGCAAACATGATTACTGGATAAATGAAACTCATACTTAACATTATCCAAAGGTTCGTGTAGGAACTTGGACAAACACGGTCCGTGTTTCATCTTCCTAGGCTCTAGAGTAAGATCACCCATCACCCTCAACGGTCTTCTCAGGAGTTTTAGGTGATGATGCCTCAGCCATGTTGCAGAACAATTTTCTGTTTTTCCAATTCACAAAACCTCCGTCTGTATTTTGTGTCTAGGTAAATATAAGTTATCCTAAAACCTGCTTTTTAAACACAGTGACTGCGTTTACATACGCACGAATATTGCGATTATTTCCAATAATCAGAGTAAGGACTTAATCGCATTATGATGTTTACATGTCAAGAGCAAAGCTCTTAATCCCGTTTACATGCAATTTCCATTATTCGTATTATTCGCTAAGAATTGTGGTTAATTTTTTTTACTGCCATTATTCACATACCCCACTGGACACAGCACAAATGATGGACTCAGAAAGAGCAGTGTTACTGGTCGCTGTTTTAATTTATTTACGTCTAAGACATAATGATTTTGTATGGCTGTATTCCATGCTTTTTCAGCGCCATAGAAATGTGATGGAATTTGTTTGCCTACGCTGCCGTCGCGTTCTGCTCGCCATTTCTGGATGAGGGTAAGGAACAGAGACTGCTGCCAGCTTGTTGTGTTTTCCTCAGAATGCGATGCTTTCTTCCCCTCCATCGTTTCTAATCTCCGTATTATTACAGGTGCGTGTCACGTTATTCATATATGTCACAAGCACATGCGCACTTTGGTCAGAGCAGCAATACTGCGATTAAGGTGTTTACATGCCTGTATATTCCGATTAAAATCGGTGTACGCCACCTATGTTAATACGATTATTCCTGCTGCGATTATGAGCTTAATCGCATTATTTAGATCGAAGTATTGCGTTTACATGAGGTAAAGCATAATCGCAATATCGCCAAAATCTCATTATAATCGCATTAAGAGGGTCCATGTAAACGCACTTAGTGTTACAACAGGTCCGTGCAACCATCATTACTCTGTTGTTAGGGGTGGGGTTGTAGGTGTGGTCTGTCCTCAGCGCTCGTGAAGATTAGCGCGAGATGCTTGGTTCTTTTTATTTTGTTCAACTTGTCTAACTTGTGAAAAAGGCTAACTTTTAAATTGTAATGTTACAAAATTTTGACAAGCAGCTTATGCTCTTACTTGACGGTCTGATATTTGTCTTTTCTTTTACACCACGGTAAGATAAGTCATTTTATTTTCTTTAATTTGTAACAAACTCTAGCCTACCTTTTTTTTTTTTTTAAGTGCAACATAGATTTTGACAAGCATCTTATTGTTTTAATGAAGGTATCTGATGCTGTTTTATTTGTTTTAGATATTTCAAACTTTTCCTAAAATTGTTTATCAACACTAGCTCATCTTGACTTGTTTTACAGGGGAAAACAGTCATTGCACACATCGTGTGTATGTTTGATGTTTTTTCTTGATATGTGTGTGAAAAACTTTAATAAAGACTTCCCTTGATCCCCAGTGTAACAGTTTCACAATTTAAAGTTTAAAGCACATAACAGTTTCAATGACCCACACGAAAAACACATTTCCCAAAACAGACATTCCTTGTGATCGCTGGGACGGATGAACCAGATGGTCCCTTAGACGGTTGGGGGTGGACACGAACAGGTGTCCAGTTATGGGTGGGTGGGAGGGTTGTGGGGGTTGAAATTTTTCAACCAATCAAATTTTTGACACTAAATTATTTTTGTTAAAAATAATTTAACTTCTTTATTGGGTTCAATTCCTTATTTGCTTGTCTTTATTAATATTCATTGGTGTTGTATGCTTATGTGAATAAAATAACACTGATGTCAGTAATGAAACTTTTTAAATTTACATTTTTTTAAAAAATCGAACTATTTGTAATATAAATAATAAGCATATTAGAAAATGTTATATTTTAAATGGTCATTCATAGATCATAATTATTGCACATATTATTTAGTACCAACATCTCCTAAAAATATTTACTAAACAGAACTGAGCTAAAATGTTGTACAATTATTTTATTGGTCACATTTGATAGCCAAGGAGTATGAGAACATATTAATGCTGTCTCATTCCCCAGAATAAAATGCTATTGTAAAGCGTAGTCAGCGTAGTTATCAATGCACAATCAATGCACATTATACTCAGCAAAACCCCCAGTGTTAATTTAACACTCTGAGTGTGGACTCACTGGACTCATATAAACACTGAAGCAGTGTTAAAAGTAACTCTGAAGCAGTGTTAAAGTGAATGAGATAATTAGGTGATTAACTGAGTGGTGATTGACCATTATTGAAGACACCTGATGATAACAAGCAGACTCACCAAAGGAGAAAACCTAAATTTGTATGTCACCATTATAGTGGTCTGTGTTTGCATTAGTTGGGATCTTGACCCTTAAATTTTTAACATTAGGTTTTGTTTGACAAACCAGAGGAAAAATGATCATGTGGTGTTGATTATGTTTTGAACTAATCATCATGTAGTGACCTGAATACGTGAGTTAGGTTTTCTTTAGTGATTTGGTAAACAAGGTGAAAAATACAAGAGCTGGCATTTTTTGCATAATCACGCAGATGTTTTCAGAAGTTACTCCTACATAATAAAAGAAAAAAAAAAAAAAAAAACTTTAATTTAACACACAAACATTAAGAATCAGCGTGAGAATTACAACAATGGTGACCATCAAAAAAGCATGTTGTAGCCAATAAAAAGTCATCATTGGCTCCCATCATGCATTGCGGCATGAATAAATTATGAGCTGAATTGTCTTTGTAACTTTTTATTCTTACTACACCGTAGTTGAGATTCATACGCTGATTCTTGATGTCTGTGTCTGCCTAAAACAAAGACTTCTTTTTTTTTTTTTTTTTAAATCAGAACAGCTTGCAAGAAACCACTACAAAATGTATAACAAATACAGTATCTTTCACTGTGGAAGTACAGAGCTGTTGCAACCAATAAAGCTAATATAACTCAGAGATCAGACTCTAAATAAGTTAAATGACTCAAGTCAAACGATGATTATGTTAAAACACAATCATCACCACCTGATGACTTTTGCTCTTGGCTTGTCTGTCTTCAATAATGGTCAATCACCACTCAATTAACCACCTAATTATCTCATTCACTTTAACACTGCTTCAGTGTTTATATGAGTCCAGTGAGTCCACACTCAGAGTGTTAAATTAACACTGGGGGTTTTGCTGTGTATGTTCATAATTACTAGAAATTGCTGCAAATATAGTGAAACTGCTGTCTGTCCCAATTAATCGCATTTAAACATACTGACAGGATTTTGTTTGCAGAAGCAGGACAAAAAGTAAAATTTGCAGGCGGAAGTGGGAAGAATATGTGAAAGTATATGTGAAAGTACCATTGACATGGAAGCATATATTGGGATTGTACAGAGACATATACTGCCATCAAAATGACTTCTTGACATCTGAAGTCCATGATTATTAGATCAAGACAATGTCAGTTCTCATTCTGCATGTGTTACAAGCGTGGTTTCGTAGACACAGAGTGGTAGACTGGCTTGCCTACAGTCCAGATCTGGCTCTTACTGAAAATGTATGACCCATCATTAAAAGGAGAATCAGACAACAACGATCACAGACTACTGAGCATCTGAAGTCTTGTATCAAGCAAGATTGGACATAGATTTGCAAAACTTTAACAATTAGTATCCTCAATTCCCAAACAACTGAACATTATAAGCTGGCCAGTGAAAACGTTGGAATATTTCTTTGTGCTTTAGTCAATAAAATAAATATTAAAGATAATGAATAAATAACATATTCTTGATTTTATGGCATTTCACAAAACATCCCAACTTTTCTGGAATTGGGCTTGTACCGTACAGAATGGCCATACACTATTGACATCCCTAGACACACCTTTGTTTTTAGTTCAGTGTTCCCCGGACCTTTGCTCTCAGGGCTAACATAACAGAATACTGTACAGTTTAACAGAATAGTGCACTGATGTTTGTGTGTGAAACCACACAAATGATTCTATTTCAGTTAGATGCTTTATATAGTGACCTGTCAATATTTCTAACTGATGTTAAACATAAACCATTTTAAATAGAATTTTGCTTTATTCAAGACATGCTTATTTGTCTGATTATTTAAATAGTTTTCAGCATTATATAAGCTGAACCAATGTGTATTATCAAACATCCATTTACATTCATGTGAATAGGAAATGTACACAGTGTTACATTTAAAATGTTTGGATCTTCAAGCACAATTACAGCTAATTAATTTTGTCAGTACTGTTGTACTATGTATGATTTCTCTAAATCCCTGACTGATGTAAATAATACTCAGGCCTTTTTTCAATTTCAGTCATGCATGATTCATGTTATATTTCTACCAGATGGCTGGAGGTTGTGTACAAAAACATTCAGATCAGCCAATTTGGTTTGTTTTGGTTACAAATAAATACATTGATCAAATTGCACAAAATCACCTCCCCCCCTCCCCTTTTAATTCAGAGATTCAGAGAGCCTCTCAGACGAAGCTTTCCTCCATGTTGGAGCACAAGAGGAAAGAGTCCACCAGTCTGGGCTTAATCAGCTGTTGATAGTCAGTTGGCCCAATACTGTCCGGACATTCAGCCGCAAGCCTCCTCAAAGCAGCCTGTCAATGGTACAAATGATATAATAATTAATGTAAAACACGGTAATGCTTTATGATACACACTGATAAAGTACTTACAAATAATTTGCAAACTATAGTTAATTCAAAGTTTATAAACTGTAGTTAACACATTAACAGACTCCATACAAATAGTGAGTTCTTCATTCATTATCACTGTAATCAATCAAATTATTGATGTTTAATTAACTCATATATAAAGAGTCAGATAATGCTTTGTTAACATAAATAGCTCACGGAAAGTGGTGAAACTTCATCTATTAAATGCTTTAAAGGGGTGGTTGATTGTGATTTCACTTTTTTAATGTGAGTTACTGTGTAATCTTGCTGTTTGAGCATAAACAATATCTGCAAAGTTGCAGCGCTGAAAGTTCAATGCAAACGGAGATATCATCTTTTAAAATTCTGGCAGTTTAATGCCTTCAAAAACGGCTCATAGGGACTACAACAAGTTACTTCCCGGGTCCGATACATCACGAACCCAAACAAACCCTGACGCAGGGAACACACAGTAAAGGGGGCGGGGCCATGCTTCACTGCTTTAGAGAAGAGGAAGAGAAAACTAGGGGTGCACATAAAAATCTATTCATATATGAATCACGATTCTGTCTTCTAACGATTCTAATGGATTCACAAGTTTCAAAATCATATGTTCTTAATCAGCGGTTCTTAATACTGTTTCTTGCGTCCCCCTGCTCTGCACATGCTCTGCATCTCTCTCTCTCTCTCTAGAGAAGCCCTCTACAGCCCTGAACGTCAGCGGAGACCAGGACACCTAGATGAGCCCCAGAGACTGATCCCCAGTGAAGACCCTGTCTCCTAGACGGCCATCGGGACAAGACCACGGGAACCAGATGAGTCCTCTGCACAATCTGACTCTGCTGCAGCCTAGATTTAAACTGCTGATTTTGTCTGGCCAGAGGGGAATGACAGTATTTCGACACACTATGTCCCCGTCTAAATACTGTAAAGCTGATATAAATCTGCTTTGACACAATTTGCATTGTTAAAAGCGCTATACAAATAATGGTTACACTTTATTTCGATAGTCCACTTTAGACATTCTACAAACTATAAGTAACTTTGTAACTACATGTCAACTACATGTCAACTAATTCTCATTAATTTGCAACTACATGTTTATAACTCTCAGTAGGGTAGGTTTAGGGTCAGTAGAATAAGTTGACCTATACTTGCAAAGTTTCTGATAGTCAGTATGTTGTATGTTGTGGACCCATCAAAATAAAGTGTTAGAAGTTATTAAGCAGACAGTCTACTAATACTCTAATGACTGCTAGTTGACATGTAGTTGCAAAGTTACTTACTGTTAGTAGAATGTCTAAAGTGGACTATCGAAATAAAGTGTTACCCAAATAATAGTGACTTGACTTGACTCTCTCTCAGTCAGTTCAGTGAATACACTTATTTTCACATAGCAATGAGAAGCGTGTGCGGTACTGTATTAAAGATTTAATCATGATAAAACCGTATATTAGAAGCTAACAGAAGCAGTAGTATTTACAAATAACAGTGTATCTAAACGTATGAGACAACAACAAACAAACATACCATTAAGAACCGTACAGGTTCTGCACGATCCTCTTCACTAATATCCTCTGAGTCTCAATCGGGCTCAAAATGGTAAGCAATATAGACGACGCCATTGCTTACAATACAAGCGGAGCACATGCTGCTGAGGCGAGGGGCGGGACGTTCAGACGTGCGGTTTAGCCAATCACGACACACTGGGCCAGCTAACCAATCGCGTATTTCTGAGGGAGGGGCTTCATAAAACCAGGAAATAATCGGGGCGTTTATCAGAGAAGGGACGGAGCGGTGTAGAATAAAGGTAAATTATGTGAAAAATAATGCGTTTTTTTTTTTTTTTTAAACGAAGCACTAACACATATTAGACTGCACCCCATAAACACAATCAAGCCTAGAAAAAAAACAGTCAACCACCCCTTTAAACCGAACTTTTACTTTTACATAAAGTATATCTGTTGGCGTAATGGTTTTTACACCGTACAAATAACTACAAATAACGGACTCGAACCTGAGAGTCCAGCTCTCTAACTATTAGGCCACGACTGCTCCTAATTTTATGGTGTGTGGTTATGTTAATATTTTGGGACCAACTGAGAAAGTCCACTGATATTTTAAAATCTTTAAAATTCATCTTACAGAAGTTTAGGTACAATGTCTCAATTCTGAATAAGAATGATATATTTTTTTAAAAATAGCTAATTGTACCTAATTGTCTCCTTAACTTAATGGCCTGCTAGGTTTTGAACACAGCTAACTAACAACACTGTAAATGCAGGTATATTCAAATATATTTGTATATCTAAATAGCAAAAGAGAAGAGATGTTTCTGCTCATTATTAATACTAGCATATATAACAGTTTTATGCAAATGCATTATTTTTAACTTTAGTTACCAGACAGGCCACAAGTACTGAATCACTGTTGTTCCTTTCCGCTGGTGACCGACACAACTCAATGAGGCGAGGAACAGCTGAGGAAAAAATAAAAGGGTCATTTTTTTACATCTACAGTATTGCTGCTCACAATCTAAAGTGATTTATCCTATCTAGTATGTACAGTATTTTATTTACACCTGTGGTTCCTCTGCTAAGATGTCAGTGTGAGCTTCACACATTCAGTCTAGCTAAGAAAACTGTACAAATACTAAGAAAGGTGGTTACACTTTATTTCGATAGTCCACTTTCGACATTCTACTAACTATAAGTAACTTTGTAACAACATGTAAACTACATGTCAACTAATTCTCATTCATTTGTAACTACATGTCTACTAACTCTCAGTATGGTAGGTTTAGGGTTAGTAGAATAGTTGACATATACTTGCAAAGTTTCTCATACTCAGTATGTTGTATGTTGTGGACCCATTAAAATAAAATGTTAGAAGATATTAAGCAGACAGTCTACTAATACTCTAATAACTGCTAGTTGACATGTAGTTGCAAAGTTACTTACTGTTAGTAGAATGTCTAAAGTGGACTATCGAAATAAAGTGTTACCAGAAAGGTTTCCTGAGATAAGCTTGTGCAGCGTTTGAGTGCAGTTGACACTTGCTTATTTATATTTTGAGATCTAATGCAATGACACATCCTAAGGTGCCCAAATCCCTTTTTGGGCTAAATATGAGCTGTGAGAAGACAGTCAGATATAGTTGTTTTGAGCTGTTATGTTGTCTTGTACCCTTGAGCTGTATGGCTGTCTGGGCAACCAGTGGGTCTCTGCTGAGACGAGCCAGTGTTACGGCAGCTTTCTGTTGAACCCGCTCGCATGCTGCACTCTCGGACGGACTGGAGGATGATGGCTTCTCATTAAGCAACACCAGCAGCTGCTCGATACCTAAAGTAAACATTCACAGCACTCAGACATTATATGCCACTCTGAAATGTTGCATTTACACTGTATTGAACAGGAATGGTAATTAGGCACCAAAATATTTGGCTTTGAATAGTTGATTTGGGGATGTTATGCTTGCGTACCCTTTTCCTCTAGAACATCTGCAGTGCACTGCTCCAGAACAGAAAGATTTGCAAGGATTGTCACAACCTACAGGGAATGAAGCATTGTGTCATTACTGTGATTCTGGGGAAACAAATATGGCATGCAGATAAGAAGGCTCCAATACTACAATTTAGAAAAAAATAAGGAAATAAGAAAAAAAGTGCATCCTTATAATGCAAAACAAAATGACCCAAAACAACACTGGACCCCAGTGACCCAAACAGAAACAATGAGATATTTTAAAATATCAACATGAGGGTGTGTAAATAATGAGAATTTTGGGGTAAACTGCCCCAAACGATCAGTGAGACAGTGAACCGTGTTTTTTTGTTTGTTTGTTTTGTGTTTTTTTTGTCATTGTGTCTTGTACTTCCTTTGCTTATTAGTACTTTCCTTTGCTTATTATTATTTCCTTAGCTAATTAGTACTCGCCTGTTTCAGTTCCTTTTGATTAACTAGTCTGTGTTTTTAAGCCGGTTCTCTTTCTGTGAGGGAGCACATGGTCAAAGACATTGTCATAATCTTACCAAAAGATTAATTCACAAACTGGACATCACTATAACCGGTCTGCAGAGCTTTTTTTGCTGTTTGCAGGCACAAATGGATCTGGAGAAATCGAATGAAACATAAGTTTTCTCTGTAAATGTAATCAAGTAAAAATTCAACATTAAATTTTAAATATGTAAATAACATTTTTAAGGAAACTATCAAAATTTCAGAGAGCTTTAAGATCTGCGAAATCTAGATATTTTCCAGAACTTATAGAGAACAATTCTAATATTCCCAAAAGACTTTTTAATATTATTAACTGTAGTGAATCATTCCACTGTTCAATTTTGTCTCGTCCCCAACTTTATGTGAGAATTTTCTTGACTATTTTATATCTAAGATTGAGGCAATTGCTGTGGATTTTTCTCTAATGACATAAATCTTCAAGTCCTGCTCAGCATACTGTAGTTTTTAGAAGTGGTCAGTAAATTGATGCCCTCTGGCTCGGTCAGAGGTATGGTTCCTCCATGGTTTTTGAGACTTTTGAGGTGACTGGGCCCAGTATTCTACAAATCATAAATAAAAGTTTAGATGTTTTAGATGTTTAGAAGTTTAAATATAGTTCAGAAATTTCTGAACATTTTTTCGAACAAGCATTTGTGCAGCCTTTGTTGAAGAAACAAAATTTGGACCCAAAAGGCTCTGGCTAACTTCAGGCCGGTATCTCATATTTAATTTTTAATCTGAGATAAAAAAAAAAAAAAGTTGTGCTCTATCAATTGAATAACGTTCTAGATGAAAATAAGATCTGCGTAATCTACCAATCCAGTTTTAGAAAAAAAAAAAAAACACCACTCAACTGAGACAGCCCATGTGAAAGATTTTAATGATTTGTTGCTGACTGTGATCATTCAGTGGTGCTCTCACGGCTGGAGGAGTATGTGGGGGTTCAGTGCAAGTGGTCTAAATCCTATCTGACTGGTAGAAGCATGGTAGTGAATATTGGGGCCTGTTCATCTAGATCAGCGATGATCATGTGTGGTGTGCCTCAAGGCTCCATCCTTGCTCCTCTTTTATTCTCTCTTTATATGATTCCTTTGGGAAATATTTCAAGAAATGTAATATTGCTTTTCACTGCTGCACTGATGATGTACAAATGGATTTGACACTGTGTGCGAAAATGGTTTAGAACCTCTTCTGGCCTGTTTTTTAGATCTTAAAACATTGAAATTGTGATCCATGGTTTGATATCACCAAGACTTGACTGTTGCAATGCGTTATATAAGGGAACTATTCAGTCAGTCATCTATTTCTCATTTTCAAAACTCTTAATGGGTATTAAAAAATTTGAACATACTACTCCTACTGTGGTCTCTCTGCATTCGCTTCAAGTTCATTACAGGGTTTTAAACTTCTGTTATTGGTGTACAAATCATTGCATGGACTCACACCGGCTTAATTGAATATCAGACTGGATGAACTTTGAGATCAGCGAATCAGAAGTTACTCAAAATTCCAAGGACACATCTGAGTCAATAAGGAGATCACGCCTTTGCTGTAGCAGTACCTAAACTTTGGAAAAGTCTGCCTAAACAACTACTGTACAGAATTTTAAAGTACAACTCAAAACACACCTGTTTTAGTCAGTGATATTTTATTATATTTGTGTCATGCGTGTTTTTCTGTGTGACATTGTAAAACATATTGGTCAGTTTGTGTTGTTTCAATTGTGCTATACAAATAAAGTTACCATTGCCATGAAAGTGCCTACGATACCAAGTTCCAGTATCATGGGGACCACCATTGAACAATATGCAGAGAACAGGCCAATATTCTCAGCCAGAGTTTAAAGAAAAGTTTAAATCTGCCACAATTATCCTCCAGTGGTGTGCTTGCTGGTGGATTGCAGCTAGCGGTAGCTGTTTGCCTTCTCAGCAACACAACTGAAATGTTCCCAGGTCCAGAAACGTAGTAAATACATTGGTAAAGCAGTCCATGTGACATCAGTGGCTCAACTTCAGTTTTGCGACGCTACGAGAATACTTTTTTCTCTAAAAAAAAATAAAAATAACATAATTTACTCAACCAATCTTCTCCCCCGAGTTACGTCGTCTGCCATTTAGAGAGTATCACAATGCATACGCACACGTTCCCCTAAGCATAAACAACGCTTAATACGCAGATTACGTTCATGCTTGCGATTTCCCCCTGAACGTAAACAATGCTGATTACATGAAATATGCAAAAAAAAAGTATTCTCATAGCATCGTAAAACTTAAGTTGAGCCACTGATATCACATGGACTGTTTTACCGATGTATTTACTACGTTTCTGGACCTGGGAACATTTCAGTTGTGTTGCTGTTTATGGAGTGTCAGATAGCTCTCCGATTTCATCAAAAACATCTTAATTTGTGTTCTGAAGATGAACGAAAGTCTTACAGGTTTGGAATGACCTGAGGGTGAGTAATTAATGACAATTTTCATTTTGGGGTGAACTAACCCTTTAATTAGTTGCTAGAAGTTCTCGCAGCTGAATCTTTTCAAAATTTCTTGCTTTTTCAGCCCTTTGTTGCCCCCATGCCAACTTTTTTGAGACCTGTAGCAGGCATCAAATTTCAAGTGAGCTCATTTAGTGGATAAAAGTGTAAAATTTCTCTGTTTAAACATTTGCTATGTTCTCTATGTTCTATTGTGAATAAAATAGTGGCTATTTTGATTTGAAAGTCTTTTAGTTTTCATTTTATTCGAATTTTAAAAACGTCCTAACATTTCCGGAATTTGGGTTGTAATAATATCGCACATAAGTGGCTGGAATATTTTATAAGTTATTATCTGATTCAAAATGTAATACAGATGCTGACTTTGAAAACTTTGTCACAGATTGTGTGAATAAACTTGAAGTTGCATTGAAGATGACATTTCAGATAGTAGTATTTACTTATAATGAGATTTTTAAAGCTATTATGTCAATGAGTAATGGAAAGGCCCCTGGACCAGACGGTATTATCATTGAGATCACCACATATGTTCCCCCTGTTTCACAGAGAAGGCTTACGTCTAGTCCTAGACTAAAATGTAAGTCTTAGCTGTTTCAACTGAAATAAACTTGCACTGACTGATCTTTGTTTTGTCTCAAGATGCACACCAGTAATGTTTTTTTCTAAGCATGTTTTTAAAAATGACTTATGTCCTAATTGAACTATGGCCTAATCCTGGCTTAGTCTAAGCCGTGTCTGTGAAACCGGGCCGTTATGTCCTATAATGCTCTCTATATAACAAAATATTAGATACAGGGGACTTCCCAGAGATTTGGTGTGAGGCTCTGATTTGTCCGCTATACAAGAATGGTGATGAAAATGATGTAGGAAATTATAGGAGGATCTCATTGCTTAATGTGTTTGGTAAAAGTTTTACAAAGGTTTTGAACTGTAGATTAGTATCTTATGTAGAAGTAAATAGTATGGTTTGTAAAGAGCAAGAAGGGTATAGGTCAGGTTATTCTACAATAGATAATATTTTTATTTTAGAGTCAGTGGTTGAGAAATATATTACAAAGCAAAAAGGAAGGATGTATTGTATATTTATTGATTTGTCTAAAGCTTTTGACAGCATTATCTTTTCTATTTCACTGTCATTAAGAATGTCATTGGCAGAAAAGTTTGTGTATTGAGATCTATGTATTCTAAACTTAAATCATGTGTGAGAGGAACCAATGGTCTAACAGAGTATTTTGGCTGCACCATTGGTGTAAGACAGAGCTGCATGGTGAGTCCACTTTTGTTTATTATTTTCTTAAATGAATATATAACAATGTTGAAGAAAAATTGTAAAGGTATTCAAATTGAAAGTATCACATAAGTACAGACTTTGTTATATGCTGATGATATGGCTAACATAGCAGATAACAATTGGAGGGTTACAGAAACAGATTGAACAGCTGGAATAATGTTGTAATCTTTATGGTATGAGTGAAACAAAAATTATGGTTTTTAAAAGAGGGGGCTTTCTAAATGAAGATGAAAAATGGTATTTTGCTGGTGAACAGATTGAAGTGGTTAATTGTTACAAATATCTGGGTATGTGGTTTATACCGAAATTGTCATTGTGGAAAACCCGACAACTTTTAGCTAGCCAAGGCAAGAAAGCTGTAACGGGGCTGACGAGACGTGAGACATGCGGATCCAAGTGCAAGCTTTTATTTATAGGCATGGTCATAAATACAGGCAGGGTCGAGCAATGGCAAACAGGTATGGCAGGGGCAAGACAAAGAGTAATCCAGGGCAAGCAAAGGTCAACGATCGGCAAACAGTATCCAGTGGGCAAGGCAGAGAGATAATCCAGGGAACACGGGCTAGAATCCAAACACGGGAAAACACAATCCAAGACAGGCAGGGGAACACTAGGAAAACTAACAGGGGCTCTGAGAGTTGCTACGGCTAGGGGAGCGGTAAACGCAAACAATACTCGGCAACAAGGGAGAGAAAGTCCATGGCTTAAATAGAGAGTGATTGGTTACAGCTGTGTGCGTGTGATCAGGTGAGCGTGTGATTAATGAGATGGCTGATGGGAAACGCAGTCCATTGAGATGTGTGGTGTGAAAGTCAATATGATGAGCGAGTGACCTCTGGTGGTGAATGAACGGAAGTGCACAGACTGGATTCGTGACAAAAGCAATGCTTTCCTTGTTAAGGTTTGTTCGTAAACATAAAATCAGCTGCAATCAATCCTTGTATTTGTTTGATCGCATAGTTGCACCTAAGCTTTATTATGGATCTGAGATATGGGGTTTTAAACCAGTGGAGTGTATTGAAAATGTTCAGGTATCTTTTTGTAAAAAACTCCTGTGTATCAGTACAAGTGTGAGCAATGTAGATGTCTTGGGTGATTTGGGTAGATTTGTATTGGCCACTTCTTATATGAAAAGATGTATCATGTATTTTATAAAACTAGTGTCAATGTCTAATCATCGTTATCCAAGAAAATTTTATAATATGCTTTTTTAATTAGATGAAGTAGGTAGAAAAACATGGGTTACTTGTATTAGAGTTCTGCTCTACTCAAAGTGTAGGTGATATAAGAACATTTACAGCTATTCTTAACCGACGACTGAAAGAAAAAGTACATGAGGCATGGTATACATCGGTTTTGGAAAATAATAAGTTAAATATATATTCACAATGCAAGTCTTCTTTGATACAAGAGAGCTACATTGCGTCTGTGTATAACATGCATTTTCTGTATGATTGCTCCTTGTATGAGGATTTGCGTAAGAAATACTTTGGTGATCTTGTTCTTGTTGGTGATGTTTGTATTGATGTGATTCGGGGTATGCATGGAGATTGGCATTTTATGTATATATATATATATATATATATATCATGGAATGAAGAAAAGATTATCTGCCATGTCAGAGGCCATGTAATCCCTGGAATAAATTTGAAACTAAAGTTCAACAAAAAACACTTTAATTTTCACATTGCACATCGCCTAAAGGATTTGTTCAACGATTCACTCTCTAAACCCCTAATTTCTGCAAGCCCTTCTCTGCTCTGTTGTGATTGGTCTACCGCTTACAGCACATGTCAGAAACTAAATACCCCTTACCATATGTCAGTTCCAGAGGTCAGTTCACTTATTACTGAAACGGTTTTAGCATGAAAATGAATTCATGCTAAAATGAATCAATCACAGAATTAAGGAAAGAGGAATGGATCTATAAACACTAACTACAAACATGCAAAATTAAAGTAGCACACTCTCTAATTTCAAAAATGGGGTCTATTTATGTGTCTGAAATCTCAGTACCTGGTCTTTTGAGTATGGCGTGTCGACACGTTGGCGGTCTCTGCAGGCCTGTAGCAGGATGTGAACAGCATTGAGCTGCAGTAGGATTTCACATGCCATGCTATCAAAGAATGTGATGTTTGCCAGTGCTGCTGAGGCCAACAGAAACACTTCACCACAGGAAGCACTCTCACACAGATCTGCAGACACGGATGCAAGAAGAAAAGGTGAAAAACTGGCCACTGTTTGGTAAGCTTCTTTAAAACTGTAGCTTGTCAAATTACAAGCAAGCTACTCGTTTTAAAGTAATTCATTTGAATTAGAACTGGCTCACTGAAAAAAAATTGAATAAAAGGTAAAAATGGACCTGAAACCGGTGAAACTCAAAAATGAAGGAGAGCTGCATCTGTATGCAGTGAGTTTTTTAAAAGGAGAAATATAATAACAAATACAAAACAGATACCAGGGAATAGACTGAGCAGACTAAACATTACATCCAGTTAGATACCTACACTCTTTATACTCTTGTGAGAGGAATAAGGGATGGCATTTCTCGCATGAGATTCTCATCGCACTTAGAACATGCTTTACATGACGTTACGGCCCTTATGCATGCGCTGGTGACAGTTGGTCAGTTTTTTTCTACACTTTCACTTCAGTAGACATTAATTAATCCATTGGGTTTGTATGGATTACTGTCGTTATTGCTGTATGTGCTGTTTGATCCTTCAACTTTTAGGAACCCATGAACTTGCATACTAGTATTTTGTTTCTAAAATCTTTGCTTGTGTTCATGTGGGGGGGGGGGGGGGGGAACTCGTAGCCTATGCATCTCCTTCTGTAAAACCCAACAAGTCACGGTAACTCTAAACCGATTGCCTTAAAAACCCGACAAGTTAGGTTAACTCAAACCATTTAAGGAAACTGATTGCCTTAAACCATTTAAGTTTTTAAAACTAACAGTTATGAGTACTCTGAGCTTATTTATGTTGAGTTCACTAAAATAAGATATATACCCGATAAGTCATGGTAACTCAAACCGTTTGAGTAAACCGATTACCTTAAAAAACCCAGTTAGGTTAATTCAAACCGTTTGATTGAGCATTAGTGATGAACACCTGCTGTTAACAAACAGAATCACTGAAGAACAGCTCTGGTGGACATTCCTGCAGTCAGCATGCCAATTACACGCTCCCTCAAAACTTGCGACATCTGTGGCATTGTGCTGTGTGATAAAACTGCACATTTTAGAGTGGCCTTTTATTGTGGTCAGCCTAAGGCACACCTGTGCAATAATCATGATGTCTAATCAGCATCTTGATATGCCACACCTGTGAGGAGGATGGAGTATCTCGGCAAAGGAGAAGTGCTCACTAACACAGATTTAGACAGATTTGTGAACAATATTTAAGAGAAATAGGCCTTTTGTGTACATAGAAAAAGTCTTAGATCTTTGAGTTCAGCTCATGAAAAATGGGGGCAAAAAAAAAAGTGTTGTGTTTATAATTTTGTTCAGTGTAAGAGGAGGATGGGTTTGAACAATGATGAGGCATATTTTCTGTCAGACAAGTATGTGCAGATGGTTGGTTTTCCTAGCTTGCTAAAGTATCTGCTTTTTCATTAAAACAATTGCAGCAATACTACAGCAGTAGTTTAAGTACACACAAAGTCCTACTATCAACCAATGCAAATAACTTGAGGTCTGTAGTACTGAGTTTGAGCTCAATCGCTTAATGGCTTAATCATTTTGACACTGACTTTGTTTATGAGGAATCAGTTGCAGAACCAGCAGCTCTAATTAACCGCAGCAGTCTGATAGGTGCTATTCATCAGTTTGGTAGTCGTAGTGTTTGGGGTGTTTTGCATAAGTACATTTGTGTTTATCAGTGGTAGTCAATCCTGCTCCTGGAGGGCTGCCATCCTGCAGAGTTGAGCTCCAGCCCTAGTCACACTCACTCAAGGTGTTCAGGATTACTTGAAAAAATAACAGGCAGGTGTGTTGGAATAGAAACTCAGCCCACCAGGAGTGGAATTGTCTACACCTGGTTTATCAGGCATTGTATTTGCTCAACTTGTGCATGTGTGCAAACATCAAACACTGCTTGAACTCACTGATGAGGGCCGTGACGATGTCTTGCATGCTCTCCAGGAAGCTGGCGAGGTGTTGTGTGGAGGTGTGATGGGGAGAGGTGATCTGAGCCATCACCGCCGCGGCCTCCGCTCGGGTCGCCTCTGCACACGTGCCGTCCGTTAAGATGTCTGCCAGACACAGGATCCCATCCACCTGAGTCAAACACCAGATGAACACATCTAACTGTACGTTTGGATTCAACTGCCGGAACTGCTTTGATTTATGCATGTGGCTATTTTACCGTTATGATTGAAGGATTGGTCTTGTGACTTTCTAAGCTATAATAAAGCTAGGCACTTCTTTTCTAGTCCACTTTAGACATTGTACTAACTATAATTCAGTCAGGACCACTCTGTTTGATTAAAATTATTGTAGAGGTTATTTTATTGTTGAACATTATTTTTTTGGTGGCAGGCTTTTCTCTGAAGGGTTCAGATTCTGAGCTATCCTATTCTGAACCCCCTTACGCTTAAACAATTGCCAGATATTTTACTATGCAACAATTATATATTCCATGCAGAGAAATACAGTACTGTAAATAATTTGGACAGATTGAACAACGGTGAGCTGAATAGATATATCTCCATGGGTGAGCAGTTAAGAAAAGGAGGAGTTGGGGATGGAGGAGGGTAAGCGTGTGTCTGTGCGACAGAGCAAGTGTGAGTATAGAAGAACTTATACAGTATATCTTATTAATTGTTGTGGGAAAAGTTATGATCAGCTGAGCGTCAGCTGATGCTGGCTGTCACGCAGAGGTCTGCCTGAACTACGCTTGAGCTCCATTCGTCACTCCAACTAAAGTTTGTTCATATACTGCTACATATTATAATCACTCTCATAAGCATACGCAGTGATATACCTCCGTACATTTTATAAGACTTCACAATGTGCTATTGTACAAGTTTCATACTGTGTGAAATAACTCAAATATACTGCTATGAAGTCTATAGATCTATTTAAGGCCTTATTTATTACCATATAATAAGCTCTAATGAAAGTGAACTTGAAAGTGATGTGATATGTGGCAAAGTATGGTTACCCATACTCGGAATTTGTGCTCTGCATTTAACCCATCAAGTGCACACACACACACAGTAGTGCACACACACACACACACACACACACACACACACCCGGAGCAGTACTATTTAATGTACTATTTAAGCTCTAATATATCTACCCTTTAAAAGCTGCTGTAAAAAAAGGCCAAATTTTGACAGTAACATGCTGTTTTCCATTAAAGCAGTGCATTCTGGGTAATATTTGTTATTTTCAAGAAAGTAGCCTGCTGCTATATATCGTGAATTAGCAATGTTCAAAGTCGACACTCAGAGGCTGTGTTTCAAATCACACCCTACACCCTCATTCACTATTCCCTACATGAGTTTACTAATACAGTCCAGCTGACAGAGAGAATGAACACTTATGAGTGAATTCAGACACTGATGAACAGCTGCTGTTAACAAGCAGAATCACTGATGGAAAGAGAAACAAGACAAACACAAGTACTACAACTGACTTCAGCCACAGCCTTAAGGCCCTGACGATATATATCGTTTTTGTTCTTCGTTTGGGGCCAAAAAGAACTTTGGAAAGGCTGAGAGATGGTAAACTGTTTTCAAACATTCCAAACCCCCCCGCGCTGCTGGAGGCTGGGTGTAGATTAATGTAAACATGTGTTGCGACACACACGAATTTTGCACCTGATTTTGTTCTAAATGATGTCATATCAGTTCGTTCTTCAATTTTGTTTGAAGTATATCGGGGCCTTTAGATGAAATCAACTGAAGATTTAAACAACTTAACAAACAGCTTTACCAAATTCACACTTTACTAACCAGACTGACTTTATTTCTGTCAGACGTCTACAGAAGATCTTATTGAGAATTACAGAGGTTTAGATGTTGATGTTTTATTGTTTTGTTTGACGTTCCCATTCTGTAGATCAGTGTTTGCTTTAGTTGGGTTCCTGACCCTTGACTTTTCAATGTTAGTTATTGTTTGATTGCTATAACTGTGTCTTTAAGATGCATTTATTACAACAAAATGATTATGGTTGGTCAGGTGTTATTGGCTATTTCTAGTAGTCGTAATCTGCTAGACTGACTTAGAGTTTTGCTGGATTCATTCAGAGTCTAGTTACATGAGCATTTTATTTTTTGAAAGCTTCAATCAAAATCAAATTTACAATCAAAAGCTTCATGCTGCAATGCATGCTGGGTACCAGCACAGGACAGAACTCCCCAATGACTCCCAGCATGCATTGCGACATGAATAAATTGTGCTGCTGAATTGTCCACTTATTTTCTTGAATTCTTTCTATGTGCTTTTATTTTGTTTTATTTATTTTGTGCGTAGTCACCATTGTTGTGATTCATACGCTGATTCTTGATGTATCTGTCTAAATCACAACAAAGGTTTTTTTTTAAATGGGTGATGTGTTTTAACAGTCTTTCATAACTGATTGCGGAGCAGTGTTTGTTCGTTCTAGTATCAACATTCAGTAAGAGAAGAGAGACCAGGTCAGTGAGTCAGGAGCAAGAGGTTGGCTGTTATTATCAATCTATAAACAACAAAAAAATGTTTTTTTTTTTCTTTGATACTTTTTTCCCTATAACATACATGTCTAAAAAACATTGTTATAGCAGCCAAAGAAAAGTTAACATTAAAAAGTCAAGGTTCAAGAGCCAAGCTATAGTAAACACTGATCTCCATCATGGTAGAAAAAGAAAAAAGAACAAAAAAACATCTAAACCTCTGTAACTCTCGATAAGATCTTCTGTAGACGTCTGACAGAAATAAAGTCAGTCTGGCAATAATTGAAGTTGGCAAAGCTGTTTTAGGAGTTGTTTAATCAGATCTTGAGAGACTTTTTTATTTCAGTTGATTTCATCTAAAGCTGTGACTGAAGTCAGTTGTAGTTCTTGTGTTTCTCTTTTCTTCAGTGATTCTGCTTGTTATCAGCAGGTGTTCATCACTAATGCTCAATCAGCACTTAATTAATCACAGAATTATCTCATTAGCTTATCTGTTTCAGTGTTTCTCTAACACTCTGAAGTGTGCACACATTATAAGTGTTCACTTAACTGAGGATTTTGTTGTGGGGTTTAAATGGTTAAAGATGTAAGATGAAAAACAGCATGAAGTGTAATTTAACAGGAATAAACTTTAATTAATTTACAGCAACAGCTATTTTAGAAAAACAGTTATTTACTGGCAACCGTGCTGCCAGTAGATTACTGTAAAATCAAGGAAAAAAGTCATATTCTGTAAAACGTAACAATCAGATTTACTAAATGAAACAAGTTAATTTGACTGAAATATTAGTGTACAATACAATTATGTAAATTCATGAACTGATAATGAGAGTAAATATTTAACTGAACTGTATTAATGCGTTTTTGCACAAGAGAGAATCAGTAATGTAGTTTTGTGCTGGAGAGCAGAGCCAGTGCTTCAGTCAATGACGAGCCACAAACACTGATGCTCTGCTGCTTTATTTAAAGACAGTAACTGTGCAGTTGATGCAGTGATGATGTCTTTGTTGTTTCATCACATGCATCTGTGCTATTGCTAACAGTGAACTACAACAATTTGAGTTAAAGTCATTTTTTTATTGTTTTGTTATTATACATTAAGTGTTAGTAGTTTTAAATTAAGAAATATTTATTTTAGTGTACTCAGATGAAATAAGTTCACAGTACTAAGCCTATATAAATGCTGATTTTTAAACTTGAATGTTTGAAGCAATCGGTTTCTCAAATGACATGAGTTACCACATGGTATTATAACGGTAACATACTGTAAAATAAGAGCCGTAAATTAACGGTTGAGAGCCGTAAATTAACAGTACGCTACTGGAACCACAGCTGCCAGTATTTTACTGTTATTTTAGAGCGCAATTTATTACAGTGATATGAGAGCAAATTGTCATTTTATTTTTCTCTGATGCAGCCCTTCAGAGATCAATCTGAATCAAACCCGTGTTGTTTCTGAACTAATCTGTGCCGGTTTAGATTGCTGTTCACCACACAGTGGCGCTGTTACACAAACTATGACATGCACCACTCACCAGAAGAGAACACTACATAGCCTATGACAACCACAGTATGACTAATATATTGAACCGGCCAGCAGGAATAACTCAGCATGGCCATCTCAGTTATGTGTCTGCACAACTCACAAAATATGTTTTTATTATTTTATTTTTTTAAAGACACAATCACAGAATTTTAGTTTAGTAAAAATGCCTTTCAATGCAATTCACTTTAAACAGTTAAACATTGTAGTTATATATGTTTTGCATTATTTTGGGGTCTTTGGTAGCAAAGAAGATCTTGTGTTTCTCATGTCCTAATGAAAGGCCGGAGGAAATGTGTCTAGAACGAGGAGTGCAAAACACAATTAAATATTTTTAAATGGTTTAGTTAAGTTGTAGCCTTTTTTTATTAGTTTTGAAATTACAGTTTTAATATTACTACTATACAGTAACTTCATGAAAGCAATGCAAGGTTTTTTTTTTTATTAACTTGTATGTTTGTGACGTAGCGTTCAGTGGCGCACAACCTCATCTGTCAGAATCTTTGGACATTGAAAACCAGCATCACTTCATTACTTTCACTCACTGTCACAACTGCTAGATCTTTAGGGAAACAACCTCATCTGTGTACTGCAGCATTTTATTATCTTCCTTTTTCTGTGTTTAGACTCATAAGCAGAATATATGTCATACTTCTGCAACCTAATATTCTTGGCCAGAAACCTCTCCAGGTCTGTTTATACATCAGATGGTGTGTTTTATGTGGTTATAGTCTTTCCACATTCACAGACCGTAGTGTTGTAATGTGAAATGCTTAGTCCAATTAGCATTTGTGAAAATGAATCTAAAGGCTTGAAAACACTCAGTGAAACAATCAGTGAAAAAAAGTAAGATAATGTATTTATAAAAAAGAGATACTGCATTCTTAGCTCACTCAGATTCTGCTGCTCACATCTGGGTCCTTTTATGTGTATGCTGAGAAACTGATACCTTTTCCAGCTGGCTGATGCCCTCTTCAACACAGCAGATCGAGGCCACGGTCCTCAGCGCGTGTGCGTACAGAGTGCTGAAGCAGTCCTGTCGGCAGATCTTCAGAAGGGCCACCACAGCTCCCTCCTGTGGACCGCACAAACGTCTGCTTTAATAAATGCATTCAAATATCAATGAATAATCCGCGGAGAAAAAACAACCTCCAGCCTTCAGTAACATCTGAGTGAATTTGTATTCTTTTCATTAAATAAAAATATTGTATATTGAACTGAATATTGTAATCAACATTAGTCAATATAACTATACTAATATATTTAGTATATCCTTGTGCTGTGTGAATATGTGAATGGGTACATCAGGTAAATCGTGTGTGTGTGTGTGTGTGTGTGTGTGTGTGTGTGTGTGTGTGTGTGTGTGTGTGTGTGTGTGTGTGTGTGTGTGTGTGTGTGTGAGTGTGTGTGTGTGTGTGTGTGTACCTGTTTTTCTATTCAGATGGGGACTTAAACCTGAATACACACAGACTCATGGGGACTCGTGTCACGGGTAAACAAGCTAATAAATCACTCAGAATGAAGTTTTTTGAAAATCTAAAAATGGCTGTAGTCTCCTGTAAGGGGTAGGTTTAGGTGTAGGGTGATAGAATATACGGTCTGTACAGTAGAAGAAGCATTACGCCTGTGGAGAGTCCCCACAAGGATAGCAAACCAGACGTGTGTGTGTGTGTGTGTGTGTGTGTGTGTGTGTGTGTGTGTGTGTGTGTGTGTGTGTGTGTGTGTGTGTGTGTGTGTGTGTGTGTGTGTGTGTTTTGTTGGTCTATTCACAGAAATTTTTAACCCAGAACTGTGGATGATAGAAATTGGTCACCACTACAGAGAAAATAACTGTGAGATGAGCTAACCACTGTCATTATGTGAATAAGCTTAATTATGTGGGCAACACGGCACGTCATCCAGAGGCCACGCGATGCCACGCTAGAGAGCCTCAATCTGCAGGATATTCACACATCAGCTCCAGCTGTCTCCTGCCCATCAGCCTGTGCTGTCTCTGGCTGTAGTTAGCACTCAGAAACTCTTCTTAGAGAAGAACTTTATCTCTGCACCGCTGGTTAAAATTTTGAAATTGCTCCCTTTTTCATCTTGCAAACAATACAATAGTTAATAATAAATAAATAATTTGTGTGCTACAGTAGTAAGAACATTCATGTTAGTCATTTAGAGATTTTAAAAAATATAGCTATTACATGCTATTATTATTATTATTATTATTATTATTATTATTAGCTTGATTTTTCTTTCTTTAACAATGATAATTACATCAAATGGTTTGATGTTCTTATGCAATAATGTTAATTCATTCCTTTAAAAGAGATTTATAATTATTATTAGCTTGGGTAAGTTTAGGTAAGATTTGTATTATTTATGATAATTTGTATACACTACATCGAAAAGGTTTGGGGTCACTAAGTTTGTTTGTTTTGTTTTGTTTTTTTTCTTTTTAACACTAATGGCATAAAAAATACAAAATACAAAAAAATCGATTTCAAATAAATGCTGAAAAAATAAATAGATAAATAAAAATAAAAAAACACTATCATCATAATTGCAACACAAACATTTTTATCTGTGATAATAAGAAATGTTTCTCGAGCAGTAAATCAGTATATTATTATGATTTCTGAAGATCATGTGACACTGAAGACTGCAGTAATGATGCTGAAAATACAGCTTTGACACCAAAGGCAAACATTTTTAAAAGATTTTGTTCATTAATGTTTTTTGCATATATATATATATATACAGTATATATTAAGGATATGAAGCAGTCCATTACTGGTTCATGAAAGATGAAGCTTGACTAAATTAGTTAGTTGGGAAAAATGTCCATTTTGTTGAGAACGAAGAGTATTTATTTATTGTCTCAGATAATAATATTATGGACTATAAAGCGCTATGCTGGTGAATTAAGTTTTTCCCTATTTTTGAACTGTGATGTTCAATAATGAATCATGAACTAAAACTAGAAGAATGAGTGGAGATTACACAGAAAGTGAGAAGCTATAGCGCTGACAGATCTCTAACATGCTGTATCTATTGCATTACTGCACTGCACCAGACGGAAGTGAAAGATGAATTCAGATGCCGGTGGTAAACAGCCGGTAAGTCATTTCTCTAACAGGAGCGTAATGTAGCCAAGGCAGAGAGCCAGAAAACAAGACTGCCGCTGTGATCAATGCAGCACGCTAATGGGACGGGACAGTATTGATCTGATTAGAAACACACACCAGTAAAACCTTATCAGACGACTAATGGACATGAGTCACTGTCATCAGAGTTAAATAAAGAACTGCTCCAGAGTACACTAGTGTCAGAACAAAACTGCCAGATCCTGGAAGACTAGTATACGAGGATACTAGTGGAGTACTAACATGAACTCCGGGGAGCAGTTGGGGGCTCGGTGCCTTGCTCAAGGGTCTCACCTCAGTTGTGGAGTTGAGGGTGTAAGAGAGCGCTGGTTATTTACTCCCCCACCGACAATTCCTGCCGGACCCGAGACTCAAACCCTCAGGATACAAGTCTGGCTCTCAAACCATTAGGCCACGATTGCCCCTAGCTGTCAGTCCTGTCCAGTGGACCCTGGACGAAAGGGTCATCACTGAGCCAGCTCTGCCGGATTGCCCACCACTGCTGCCCACATACCCATTTCACAATGGATTCCTCTCAGTCCGCTCCTCTGTTGGCAAAGATCCAGGAAACCGGGTGCTTTCTTCACACCCTTTGCCAAAGCCACCAAACCTCTTGGCACCAGTTCTTTGTGTGGGCTGGGTATGCTCAAAATCTGGAGACTAGATTATTACCATTCCAATGCATACTCGGTTAGCAGCCACCTCTGTTCCCCTGGGATGGGGAACCATCAAACGTCCCAGTGGAGAATCAGTGGTTTCTGGGAAAGCGAGAGGGTCTGGGATGCTGCTCATCGCTTGCAGCAGGCATTGTAAGAGCCACACCGAGGTACGGAGATCTAAGATTTGAACTTGTGTGATTACAAAATATGTGCCCTTTACCACTAAGAGGACTTTACCACAAAAAAACAGACTTTGGTTCAATAAACCCAGTCAGAAAACTGAGTTAGTAGCCTGAAATGACCCAGACACGAATCCATCTGAAACAAATGTGAACAACATATGATCTCCATCCAATCTGGCTGAGCGGGAACAAATTTGCATTTTATTGTAAATTTGGTGAAACAGAAACAAAATGTGAACCAATGCAATGGAGTGAAAGCATTACATAAGATGACAGATTCCAGAAGGAGCTGATCACATGACCACAGCAGGACAGTGTGAGGTGTTTGCACTTGTTTAGCCTACTGTACATTGTGAGGACCACATGTCCCCAGAAAAAACAGTGGGGCCATTTTATTATATCCTAAAAGAAAAACAGCTTATAAATCATACTGGTGGAAAATATGATCAGTATAAAATCATTATGCCTATGGAAAGTCATCCTAATGACATAAAAATGTGTGTGTGTGTGTGTGTGTGTGTGTGTGTGTGTGTGTGTGTGTGTGTGTGTGTGTGTGTGTGTGTGTGTGTATTCTCGTACTTTAGCGATGATGCTGCAGAGCTGCGGCCCATCCTGAGTTAAAGACAGCAGGTTATTAATGGCAGTACTGATGGCAAAAACATTATCAGAATCCTCAATCTGACGAATCAAAATCTGTAAAAATAAAAAGAGAGAATTAAATGTCTCTAATGGATCACCCAAGTCACATGGTCAGGTTTCTAGTTCTATGTCTGTAGACTGAAGTAGTCTTTTTTTCACTTAATGTTTTAATGTAATTGTAATGCAAACCTATACGTTATGTTCTAACCGCTGTCAGAAAAATGTACTTTCAGACACCTTTAATTTACATTACACAATTGACCTCACAATAGACTTCAAAACAATAAAATGACTTATCTACTACAACTAATACTAATGACATCAAAGCTTTTATATTTCAAGATGTTAGGGTGAATAAAATACAAAATACATAATTGGGTTTGCTAAGATGGATATGGCAACAAACAATCAAATAATTATGAACCGTATTTACTAAAATGTCATATTAAAATATTTGTATCAAATGCCTTTGAGTCTAGTTTACAAAGAGAAGGCTATTTTGCCTTTATTATACTTCATCAAATAATATTGTACAGAGAATTTTTTTGTTGTTTTTGTACATTTTTTGTTGTAAGCCGGCCAGTTTATTAAAGCAAGAAATTTTACATTGTGGCAGCGAGTAAAATCAGGCCATCAGGCCAGCTTCATACCATTAGAAGTGCAGTTTTAGGATGAATGTGAAAATAATTTCTTATTATACTGTATTATTTAAGAACGATTCATGAATACTTAAACTGTAGTCGAAATAACTGAAACAAAAATAAAGTCCAGTAAATCTAATGATCTGTGAAGACAAGTCTATTAAGCTACCTGTATCTCATTGGCCAGTGCCATGTCAATCATATGGCTAAAGGAGTCACTGACGTCAGTAAGGATCTCGTGAATGGCCTCCTTCATAGATTTGAGGAAGTATTCATCCTCAGTATGAAGACACCTGTGGGGTAAACACTGTCAGTTATACAGCACGTGATCTGATCTTCAGTATGTGAGCTTTAAGGTGATGAAGATAGTGGTAAGATGTGTAAAGTTCTTCACCTCTCAGTAATGACGTTCAGCTCCATGCACTTCTCCAGCAGTGATTTCTCATACTGCCACGAGAGATGACACACAGAATATCAAACATTCAGTACTTTACAATATAAAACTTTGCAGGGTGTGGACATAAACTACACAATTAAAAGGTCTTCTGAGAATAATCTTTAACTATAGGTTACATCTAAAATATGTGCTTCCCTTTTGCTAAATATGGTTCCTTCAGCGTCAATGTATGGGATTGTTTTTTCTCCTGTGTTTTTTTTTCCCAGCAGGTTGAAATGGTGCATCTGATCACTTAGTGAAATACCAGCACACTACAACACACATGATTTGAGGAATCATTTGTGTCTGGTGCACAAACACTGAAGGGATTTGTTTAAATTGAGCAGAAGACTGGGTCAAGCAGAAACCCAGTTATGAATCATAAATTAATTATTCTATACCCCTGCAATATCTTTGACACTTAGTCCACTTTGAAAGTCCACTTTAGGCATTCTACTATCTCTTAATGACTTTGCAAGTACTATACATGTCAACTAGCAGTCATTAGAGTGCTAGTAGACTGTCTGCTTAAAGGGTTCACTCAAAAATGGAAATTCTGTCACTAATTACTCACCCTCATGTTGTTGCAAACCTGTGAGACCTTTGTTTATCTTCGGAACACAAGTTAAGATATTTTTGATGAAATCTGAGAGATCTCTGACCCTCCATAGACAGCAAGGGTCCTACCACGATCAAGGCACAGAAACGCAGAAAGGACATCGTTAAAATAGTTAATGTGACATCAGTGGTTCAACCGTAATTTTGTTAAGCTACGAGAATACTTTTTGTGCGTGAAGACAACAAAAATAACAACTTCATTCAACAATTTCTTCTCTTCTATGTCAGTTGTCACCGTGCGTTCACAACCCATGCGTGTGATGCCGCTGACACAGGAGCCAGCGTTCTGATGTAGAACATCCATCTCTCTTGGTTATTCTAGTAGCTTCATAACATTAAGGTTAAACCACTGTCACATGAACAGTTTTAATGATGTCCTTACTACATTTCTGTGCCTTGATCGTGATAGTACCCTTGCTGTCTATTGAGGGTCAGAGAGCTCTCGGATTTCATCAAAAAACCTTAATTTGTGTTCTGAAGATGAACGAAGGGCTTATGGGTTCGGAACAACATGAGGGTGAGTAATTAATGACAGAGTTTTCATTTTTGGGTGAACTATCCCTTTAAGGAAAACTGGATCGGGCTTTCTGGGATGGTACTCAAATGGTTCAGGTCATACTGAGAAGGGAGAGGTTATTATGTGAGTATAGGAGAGCATAAGTCTAAGTGGACGTCCATGACATGCGGAGTCCCACAAGGCTCAATTCTTGCACCGCTCTTGTTTAGCCTGTATATGCTCCCACTCAGTCAAATAATGAGAAAGAACCAAATTGCCCTCACAGCTATGCTGATGATACGCAGATTTACCCAGCTTTATCTCCAAATGATTACAGCCCCATTGACTCCCTCTGCCAATGCATTGATGAAATAAACTGTTGGATGTGCCAGAACTTTCTTCAGTTAAATAAGGAGAAAACTGAAGTCATTGCATTTGGAAACAAAGATGAAGTTCTCAAGGTGAATGCATACCTTGACTCTAGGGGTCAATCAACTAAAAACCAAGTCAAAAATCTTGGGGTGTTTCTGGAGACAGACCTTAGTTTTAGTAGCCATGTCAAAGCAGTAACTAAATCAGCTTACTATCATCTAAAAAACATTGCAAGAATTAGATGTTTTGTTTCCAGTCAAGACTTGGAGAAATGTGTTCATGCCTTTATCACCAGCAGGGTGGATTATTGTAATGGTCTCCTTCCCAAGAAGAATTACCATTGAATTACCATTGTGTTTGAAATGTGCTATATAAATAAACTTGCCTTGCCTTGCCTAATATCTGCTAACATTTTGAAGGACAACAACAGCAAGTCTACTGACTACTTTGCAACTAACTTTACAGGCACATGCCAACTTATTCTACTAAACCTAAGCCTATCCTAACAGTCAACTAATACTCTAATGAGAGTTAGTTGACATGAAGCTGCAAAGTTTTTTTTATAGTTAGTAGCATGTCTACTATCGAAATAGTGTAACCAATTACATCATAAATGATTAAAGCCGTTATGTCTTTAAATGTCATTGCTGAAGACACATCTGTTGTTTATTTCTGAATGTGTCCTTTCGTACCTTCTGCATTTCTGGTGGGGCGTTTCTGGCCGTGCTGTACTCTTGGATGAGCGAGCGCACGTGACAGTTGACCCTGACAGCCGTGCTGTGGACCCGCTGCCACCGGCCCTTCTCCAGACGCTGGAACATCTTCCCCAGCTCCGTGCTGACCACCAGCGCCCTCTTCAGTAGCGTCTGCAGGTTATCACGAGTGACGTGCTCACCGACAGCACCTGTCCCCGATACGATGAGCTCACCTGGAGCGTCTTCATCCACGCCGATGGGTTTAGACTGCAGAACGCACATGCACTCCACCTCCGTCATGTGCCGTAAGTCTTCCATCCAGCGCTGGACCGAGTCCACCTGTATGGTATGCATCCTGCTGTGTGCACATACACAACTATGTCAGGTCATCAACAAACATTTCCATACATACATGAGTCTTTAAAACCTGTAGGGCTCGTAATTAATGATTGAAGCCTCATGACTGATGTCTCGAACTGTGCTCAGATTTGTCGAGATGCCATAGTCTTCAATCAAAAGTTACGTTAACACTTTATTTCGATAGTCCACTTTAAACATTCTACTAACAGAAAGTAACTTTGCAACTACATGTCAACTAGCAGTTATTAGAGTATTAGTGGACTGTCTGTTTAATATCTTCTAACACTTTATTTTGATGGGTCCACAACATACAACATACTGATTATCAGAAACTTTGCAAGTATGTGTCAACTTATTCTACTAACCCTAAGCCTAACCTACTGAGAGTTAGTAGACATGTAGTTGCTAATTAATGATAATTAGTTGACATGTATTTGACGTAGTTGCAAAGTTCCTTATAGTTAGTAGAATGTCTAAAGTGGAGTATCAAAATAAAGTGTAACCAAAGTTACAGGAGGGACCCTAGCAAGCCTTTGGGGATACATGTAAAATATAAGTGAAAATGTGCCTGTGGCAACATTTCTGCAAAATTACCACACTTTCAAAATGAAATGGCCAGTGAGTGCTGCCAAAAGCACATTGAGTTTTACCTAAAAGAGATGAACATGAATTTGGCAACATTTTATTATGTTCATTTTTGTACATGCCATGGCAAGTTGGAAATGTTTATGATTTATAATACGTAGCACCTACACTAAACCTAACTGATACAGCTAACAAAAGCAGACGTGGGATTAAAATGTTTTTGCTGAAACAGTCGTGCCATTTTCACTTGCTTCTACAAGTCTTGAGCTCTTTTGTTCAGACTTATGTTTCACAGGACTCATACCTAAACACTCTACATCACTAGTGTATTGCAGTACCAGGTGAGCTACAGAGCATGTTTACTGTGTCAGAAAAGCCAAACATATGGAGGCTGGTTATGTGATGCAAGTGTGAAAAATGTGAAATATATCATTGTATAGTATTGTGAAATTAATAAAAATTGTTGGTGTTTACTGCCACTAGTGTTTATTTCGGTAGAAATGGAGGTAAACTGTATGTATGGGTATGGAGTTTTACAAATATATAGGCAGAGGCACACTTTTCCAGTGAGCTACAGTATAATGTTGAATTTAGAAACATATGAGGAGCTCAACACACTCATCAAGTTATTGTGAAAAACAAGGATATTCCACAGCCAAGAGTCAATTTACATTTATATTCTTATAATTGTATTCACATGTGGATGAACTGTTAACAAACCACTGATTCTTGAGACATGGAACAAAACATGTCCAGCAACTGTAACTGCTATTAGGTTTAAAAATGAAAATATTTTCAATTGTAAATTTTATGGGGATTAATAATGGAATGTATTTAACACAATTATCCCCTTCAATTTAATTGTATCATTATTATATCAAATCTATGACATTTATTAGATGTAGTCTTCACACTACATCTAAAACAGTGTGTCCACAGAGAAGGGTTCAATCATATGCTATAAAATGGATTAAAAAAATGTTAATGATGAAACAGAGCTTGTTTTATCAAAAGCAACATTTAATAATATCTCATATCAAAGCAAGGTTGTTTTTCAAGGACTCGTGCATATTTCATAAGGTTTCAAAGTTGTGTCACACTTTTCCTCAACACCGTCAGATATTTATTAAAATGTAACAAAACCAGGGAATATCAGGGGCAGCTGTCGCTCTAAAGGACCCCTCGCCACAGTCCTCCTCTGCAGAGTACATCACTGTCTGTGTAATAGTTTTAGAATATTTTAAATCATAATGTTAATATTTCCTGGTCACAACTATGATATGTCAACACCATCTTCCAATTTCTGAGGAAATGATTTGAAATGTTTCAATAATTTTATTGACGCCAATAATGGAGTTGGAATTCAGTGTGGAGTCATCATATTTTTGTGGTCATTTTTAATTATATTAAATATAAAAGTGTTTATTTTTTTCTAATAATGTATAAATACTAAATAGCTGACAGCATATATTGCTTTTATGGTTTGATAGACATCACTTCTAGCAGAGTTAGGGTTGAGGGAACAAGATTCAGGGAACATAAGGCACACAAGGAACACAAGACACTGGATAAAACATATCTATACATAGTACAGTTTGTTTGTGTTCTGATCATTTTTTGATCATTTGTTTGGTTTAAATCTGAATATTAAGATCCTAGTGAATGTAAATGCATAGAGGTAACAACTAACTGTTTTATTTGCTCATTTAACTGTTTTTAAAAGTTAAAAACAGTTAAATGAGCTGAATGAATATGAATATTTTGATAATATTTTATTATGATATTTTATATTTGTTGTGGAGAATGTGATATGAGAATGTGTCCTGAAATGTTAAAAACATCTTGATTGCTGATTGCAAAATAAGCGATGATGGTAAAAAGCACATTTTGATAGAAAAGAGAAAAGTTGGGAGGTTGAATCAAAACATAGTTCAGTAGCTTGTAATATAAGACACAAACATGTAGTTTCATTTGTCTTCATACAAGGTTTTATTTTTTCAATATTGCACTCTGTTTTGTCCTACTTCTCAAGAATCAGTGCAACACCAGTAACTGTGGGCAGAAGAACCCATTAAAGCAGACACGGTATGGCATGGTGATGATTAAATCAGAATAAAATGTGGGGACACACAGAAATCCCCACTTCTCCAGTTTTAATGGATGCTATGCCCCTGATTCTGCTTCATTTTAAACACTGAGGTCAGTGCAGAGGTCAGGACTGATGAGATTGCAGCCAAGAGTTTAATATGTTTCCAGTCATTAAAAATAATATTAAACGGGAAAAAAAGATGTTGTAAATTTGAGCATTTCAGGAAAAATTCTACTAGAACTTAAATGATTTACAAATAAGAAAATACTATTTAAACAATATAGTAAGATTAATGTTAAAACCCAAAAAATATAGCAGATAATGGCACCACAGTTACTACAATTTCAAACAAGCAAATGTTTTGTTTTGTTTTTCTTTCTCGCAACTGGGGTCTAATTTAGCGATAGTGTTTGGTTGTGTCGCACATTCAATGATAATGTCCCTCAGTATAAACTAACACAGGACCAGGTCACATTATTCTCCACCCACACCATGGCAATGTGATCTAATGAGTGTCACGGAGGGAGCGAGTGGAACAGGAAACAAACGTCAGTGCGACGACCCACAGATTTTACTGCCACTGTGTGCAGAAGCCAAAACTGAAAAACAAAACACACGGAAACCACATCCATGATTTTATGATGTGAAAGAGTCAGATATTTACATGTGACGTTTATATTTTCATTCTGCACAAATGGAAAGTTATAAAGTGGAATATATCTAAAATTCCTAATTATATACACACAATTATTATTGTTTCAGAACAGAAATGTTTTGACTGTTACATTATTACAGTGTGTTACAGCTGGCCATTTTGAACAAAGTATCAACCAGCGCAAACAATTTCAGTGAGGAAGGCCTCTTGTGAATGGATCATCATGATAATGGGTTTATTTGAATGAATGTGGAGGAAAAGCTGCTCTCCAGAACAAATATTTACATTTCCGTCCATTGATGGGTCAGAAAGTGCTGCGCTTTTATCCCGTGTACAGTGAGGTCAGAATCATTCACTGCTCTCCGCGAGGAGTCATTTACAGAGTAAACACACACTCACAGCCATGATGCCTCTGGATAATCACACCAACAACCACCCCGAAAAATAGTCTTAGTCTTGCTGCTAATATTATCTGCTGACGTTCAGAGGACACTTCACACTTTCTCTCAAGCATCTGCTATCATGAAACATTTTATAATCGCAGAAATGATGGAAGATAACTGTGAATCTGGAAGCTGTCTTTGATGTTTTATAGTTTAAAGCACTGCTTCTTCAGTGCCCCCCCAGGCATACAACACTATACTCTCTGTGAAGATGTGCATTTTGGAAACAAACACACTACAAATATATTGAATTGAATATTTTTCTGTCTTTGGCATTATGTCACAATACTCCTACGACCTCCACATCCTGGCCGATTAAGGCATGCGTTTCTTCCCAACAGACATCAATTATTCATCCGCTCTTGTCAGACATTGTGTCTATGTTTACCATTTGAAATGGATCATCTTTCAGAATAAAAATGGGATTTTCTTCTCAGAGGTGATGCATATGGAGAAAAGTCTGAATCTTCATGTCAGTTTCTTCACTTGTTGGTCAAACGGAAGACGCTTTTGGATTAGCTGTCAGCTGAAGCTCCTGTATTATTCATGCGCATCCTGAAGTTATTCTGACTCGCAGCGTTCCCTGTTTGTCATTAACATACTGACACGATCGTATCCTGAGTTTTTTTGGCCTGTCTTTTGAGTGACATCAAAGATGAAACGAGCTGAAGCGCTGTGATGATATCATATCTGACGCTCTGAGCAGGAGAGCTGTTATATCACAGGTAAATCTGTGTGTGTGTGTGTGCGTGTGTGTGTGTGTGTGTGTGTGTGTGTGTGTGTGTGTGTGTGTGTGTGAGCGTGTGTGTGCGTGCGTGTGCGTGTGTGTGTGTGTGTGTGTGTGTGTGAGCGTGTGTGTGTGTGTGTGTGCGTGTGCGTGTGTGTGTGTGTGTGTGTAAGCAGACGGAAAGTCCAGTGGAGCACAGAAAAGCACCTGTCCAAACTGCTGGCGTGTGCAATGCTAATTGTTCATCAGGGGTGGAAGGCAGTGATTCAGCGTCACCGTGAACGTGAATGAGCAGCAGAACACACCGCGCTCAGTTCCTGCTAAACCTCCACCTGCTGTCTGACGGAGCGCCGAGCCGTGAATCACACGGGCTTCCGCTCAGGCTGCTGGCTTCATTCACATAAGCGTCGTATATTTAGATTCTGAACAAAGGCAGGGCCTAATGCTTTTGCTTGGTTTCTTCTTATTGATCTTACCATACATATACCCCCAGTAAAAAATCCCTGTTATTGTCTATCTTAGTTTTTTCTTGTCTTTTTGTTTTTCTTTTTTTATCGACAAATTTATATATATTTATATAAAAAATGTGTTGGTGAGGAGGCAGACCATGTTAAAAACAAACCAAAAGATTGCAGGTCACATATGTTTATGTAGATACTCATAACTTTGGTGTGATTCCTGTCAGAAACAAACACACGGCGGTAATCACTGCCTCTGACCTGCAGTCTGAGCCCGTCTCACTCTCCACAACACACATCAGCATCTATTACTGCACATTACAGTGAGAATACTGTTTGCTTCTGCTTCCTCTTCATATACACCTTATTTTTGGAAGTAAGCTATTTTCTGTGATTCATTACCCGCCACAAGTAAATAACTAGAAGAACAACACAGTGCTGCAAACAGTGGGTAGGTTACAAACACATTCAAGTTATTCTGCACCTGCGTTTATGTTAATAAAGCTGGATACAACTGACTGTTTGATAGATAATTAGCTACTTGATAGATAATTAGCGATAATTAGGCATGAATGTGCACTTACATCTTTCCAGAGATTGAGGAATAGCTGCTCTGTCTGGAACTCTGCGGTGTGGCCATTCTGATCCTTACTTCAGCATCGCACCTATGAAACACAGTATTCACAGACTGAATGCATGCCATCATGAAGAGCTCACAGAACAGAAAAACAGCTAATCTCACCAAGCAGTTACACTGACCACTACTATTCTCTACTACTGCTATTATATAGTATTCATAAAAGCCTGTCTGCCGGAGGAGAAATGGATTACTATGCCTCTAAAATTGGGTTGGAAACAGCATCTGAATGGCATGTAATTTGTGGATTTGATCAAGCTTGGGTCAGAAAGTACCAAAAAGTGACTGATAATCCACAAAGTGTTCAAGAGATGCTATATAGCAACCCAAGAAAACTCTGTTGTGGAGATCGGTGTCCAGAGCAGGGTTTTCTGCTGCTCATGACTGCACGGATGGAGCCAAGGAACCAGCGTGGACCTCGTCAAAAACACCAGACAGGACTTGCTCTAGACACGTACTGGATAACATCCTGAATAAACCTGCCAAAATTACAGGTGACACTTTAGATAAACTCCTAATTACTGCTTATTGATAGTAAATAAGGTAGTTGTAGTAGAACTTATGTTTAGGTATAGGGTTAAGGGATCTAAAATATGGTCATGCAAAATAAGACATTACTATGTGCTTTATAAGCATACAAACAGCCAATATGCTGCAATATAAGCAACGTGCATGCTAATAAGCAACTAGTTAACAGTGAATGGTGTTCCCTAATCTGAAGTATTACCAAAATACAAGTTCAAAATGCACTATATCAGGTAAAATGCATTTAATGCTTGCATGAAGGAAAATAAGTGATTCACTAGAAAATTAGTTTTGCTATAAAATGTGATGTTTACCTACTAGCTTGTTATTCAGTTCATTACATTTAGCAGACTAAATAGGTCCCATAGAGTAAATTACATTGTATCGCTTGAACCCGGACAAAGTAATTGTCAGTCACGGAGCTAGTCACAATTACTAAAGCTTATTGGCAATTTAAAATGTTATTGACCAGCATGATCACAAATTAGCTTTCCAGCTAAGGTAAATCAATATTTATATGGCTCAACAGTAGTGATTTCATCTCTCACACGTGTCCTGCAACAGAGCAATAATCAGGCAGTCACCCTAAATACACTTTGTTCATGGCCGGACACCACTCTGACCTCAGCAGTGGACAAAGGTTTGCTGCGTTTTGACTGGACCTCACGCAAGAAGAAGTCCTCTGGTACCAAGCCCGAGAAGGACAGGACTTCTCATTGACCCACACGTGGTTTCTGTCCTTCAGACATCGAGAGACTAGGCCAGGTTTTGGCATCTTACACAAATTCAGCTGTTAACGGACAAATGAATGCATGCATGACGGTTTGATCAAGTTTGGACTTCATGCATTCAAAACATTGCCACGGGTATTCTGGAAGCTGGTAAGTGAATAATGCATCAGTGAGTGACACTGTGTATTTGGACTATACAAATAAATGCCACAGGAGGACAGAAGGGTGGGCCACACCACGACAGACACCAGGTATGCACAAAGCCCAGAGAGCAAGTCCTAACATATGTGACCTGTGCTGGCTAAATGACTCACAATGAGCACATTTTCAAAACTCTCCATTAACGGACCTTTAAAATTATGTATAATTTGTTGGAAAGAGACAAAAAAAAAAAAGACTGAGCCACACCTGTTTGAAGTCGACAGAGTCAGCAAAGTCAGTTTTGAGAAAAAGATGTAAAGTTTCCTGAAGGTTACAAAGCAAAATCAGCTAGCAATGTTGCATCTTTTCCTCCACTTCTTTTCTTAATAATAATTATAATAATCACAATATAGCTGTTTTTTTTATTTTATCTTTGTTATTATAAATGAGAACGTGCAAAAAAAAACAACAACAGCAGAACAAATATAAGAAACAAATAATGCATTACCTTTTTCATTTTACATTTAAACAAAAGCATTCAAGAAAAAAGTATAATCAAATGTAAAAAAATCCTTTAGTGTATTCGTTATAAATTGATTATTAAAACTACAAAAGCAGTTCAATCAAGAGCAGTTTTTCTTGTATCGTTTGATTTGCATTAATGCGACAGAAAGCCTATATATTAAGACCTACTGTAATGCTCGGCTCTCGTATAACAGTTCCCCAAACGTTCACATAACAGATTATGTTTGCGTGAACTCTTAAATACTGTAATTCTGTGTATATGTGTATTTATGGGGATTGTGCGCTGGCGGAAGAGCCTTTATGCGGGCGCTACGGAACATAGTCAGTGTGAGAAGCGAGCGAAGAAAAGATACTTCTCTCAGAAAACGTACAACTAACGATCATTTTAGATGTTTGATTGCTATTTGGAGCATTAGTGTCGCTAGATGAGGGCTTAATTAACTCATTTTTTTGAAAACCTCAAATTCTACTAAAATCTTAACATTTCTCTTTTTTTTTTTTTTGCCTGTAGCTCAAAATTAGTCCATGTGCAATCACACTCATTTTGCCTGCAAGGGTCACATATGTTTGTTTCTGTTTGCCTGTGAATTTTTGTGAAATTCATTTGTGGATCATTATTGTGAATATGAAACAATTCTAACCCCATACAAGCGCTGCAGCACCCATTTCCCCAATCAGCTGAGCCCCACAGATAGTGACGGAGGCCCGGACACTTGAGTGCTGGGACTGATGGCAGCCAGGTGGCCTTCGAGACGCAGCAGAGCATCTGTTCTCATCAGCATCGGTCCATGCAGCGGGACATCGGACTGTGCCGGTCTATATGGCAGGTTCTAGCAGGCACGTGCACACATAGACATAAAAGGGGGCTTGAGCACCTGCCCCTTTTCGTCCTCGAAAGAAAGTGCCCTTTTTTCTGAGTTTTTTTTTTTTTTTTTTTTTTTTTTTTTTAAATAAATGAATATATGTATATATGTGTGTGTGCGTGTGTGTTTCTGTTTGCGCACAGCTTTCCCTGTCAAACAAATAAAAAATCTAAATATCAGGTCAGGTCAGGAAATGAGATAGTCGCGTGCCGATGCCTCTCTCCCCTCCGCGTCTCGGCCGCGCAGCACAGCGGTGTAGCACACATTATTGATCACATCACAGACAGACAGAGAGCCGCAGACCGCAGAAGTGAAGCCCTCCCTCTCTCTCCAGTCATGTTTGTCTTGGTGTGGAGGTGAGGGTGATAAACAAAAGACTAAACTTTCCTAGGCTAAACTAGGCTAAACTAGGCTTTCCTGTAGCTCAAATAGTAGAGCATAGCGCTAGCAACGCCAAGATCATGGGTTCGATTCCCAGGGAAAGCAAGAGCTGATAAAATGTAAACACTGTAACTTGAATGCAATGTAAGTCGCTTTGGATAAAAGCGTCTGCTAAATGCATAAATGTAAATGTAAATGTAAACTACCTGTGCCTCGAATTTACAGCTAATTATCCAAAAGGCAAAAATAGTTAATTTGTCTTGCTAACATCCATGACTCACGAGAGAGCTACCATGTAAGTAAGCTGAAGTTCAGCTGAGGCGATAGGAAGTCTAGTAGGTTAGACCAGTGCACGCTCTTTTATTGCATGATTCAATTTATTAAGATGCATTTAGATTAAGAATGATCACAACATTCAAGATATGGGGGCAGAAATGTATATATTTATATAATTTCATATAGTTAATCAGTATCACGTGAAGACTGATGTTTTGTTTTTCCACCAAAAAGCAACATGATTACAAATGTGATATTGATTTTATACAGCAGTTCAATAAACAAGAATTTAATATTAACACACTTACGTTTTAGACACAATATTAACTGTTTTTTCGCCAACAAAAATAATTTCAATATGCGTTTTGTTCCTGAATGAATCGATCGTTTAAATGATTCGGTTCAGCTGCAATGACTCACTTATTAACAGTGACTTGCTGCCACCTGCTGGAGGTTTTAATTTCACATTTAAAGTAACTTTTCTTTTTCTTTCTTTCTTTTATAATTTCAAATATCAGTATTCAACGTTTTATGTTTAAAATATCAAAACAGTATTAATGCATTTGTAACTGCAGGTTAAATGCATTCATGTCCTGCATTAAACAGTGTGTAAATGCGTCTAAATGCCACTTCTAATGCAGCTTCTGTGTTTTCTCTGCAAAGATTAATTTAGTCAATACTGATTTCATTTGCTTGGTAACAGCTTAAATGACTGATTCTAATTGACTGATTCAGTTGACGAATTTGACTGAAAATATGATGCACCCTCATGCAGGGCTTTATAAAGGTGAAAATGCCTATAAAAGGTAAAAAAACTTATTATTTAAACTTATTGGAAAAGCTTAATTTCTATCACTGCTGTCAACTGATCACCACAGAATATGCAGAAAATCAAAAACTTAAGTCAGCTGTCCACAGTAGTCCTTAAGATACACACTCAGCAAAATATTGTCTATCGTTATCGATAAAATCCCAGAAAATATTGATATATTTTTTGTCAATATCACACACCCCTAATATATTTAACATTTTGTTTAGAAACATTTTTTAATAAATATGAGAAGTGCCCTTTTTTCCACTTGAGCCCCTGCCTCTCAATATGTCTGCACTTCGCTGGGTTCTAGTCGCGCGTGTGTGCGTGTGCGTGTGCGTGTGAGTGTGCGTGTGTGTGCGTGTGTGTGTGTGTGTGTGTGAGTTATATAATCGTAAAGTTCTTCTCAAGTCTGGTTAATGTTGTGTTATTAACACTGTTTTGTTGCATTTGCTATGTCTTGTTGGTAAAAATACAGATTTAGCAGTGAGTGTCACTGTCTCAGTGATGTAAGTGTTTGAAAGACTCTGTCCAGGTTCATCTCCCACCATTGATCTAAAGTGAAGCGGTTCTATTCTCGTCCTGTCCTTTCCTCCATAGTAATTTTATTACACTGCCAAAAAAAATGTCTTATCTTCTGATTTACTGGCAGAACGCCATCCAGTGACTCAGCAAGCTTTAGTGCTTATTCCATGTTATTTATTGATGTATCCCATTTACATGATTCAATTTACACAACCTGCTAACCGTGGAAGCCTGCGCTCTCTTCTGATTCATTTAATGACATCCTGCAGCAGGACGATCTGAAGTTTACGCATCTATGCTGGAAGCTGGTATCTATGATTTCGGAGTATGAATAATGCTGTCTCGTGACAAGTCGGTAAAAATACACGTTTCTGTCACTTTATGATATGAATTATGATATGAGCAGTATCCAAAATTATAATATCACCATAGCAGTTTTGATAATGCACTTAAGTACAGAAACACAGAGGTACAAACACAGCTTTGCTTACATGTGCTCTTGCACTACTGAGGTGGAAACAAAACGCAAGAAGGCATTAATAGAGCTGCCTTCAAATGAAACCTGTTACAGCTGCTTGACATAAACATGTCGACTTTAAAGGAGCACTCCACTTTTTTTGGAAATAGGCTCATTCTACAACTCCCCCAGAGTTAATATGTTGAGTTTTACCGTTTTTGAATCCATTCAGCCGATCTCCAGGTCTGGCGATAGCACTTTTAGCATAGCTTAGCATAGATCATTGAATCCGATTAGACCAGTAGCAAAATGGTCTAAAATGACCAAAGAGTTTCGATAGTTTTCCTATTTAAGGAGCTGGGGACTACTTTCAGGCGCTGCGTAATATCACTGCGCCTGCCGCGGCCATGTTACGACAGCAAAGTTCCTTGATTATTACGCCGGAATGAGAGTATAGTTCCTAATCATATCAGCCTAGAAAATCGCAACTTTTCATTTTCCGCCGGTCTTAGTACACGATATAACTACAGAAGAGTCAAGTTTTAAATAGGAAAACTATCGAAACTCTTTGATCGTTTTTGAACGCGATGCTACTGGTCTAATCGGATTCAATGATCTATGCTAAGCTATGCTAAAAGTGCTATCGCCAGACCCGGAGATCGGCTGAATGGATTCAAAAACGGCAAAACTCAACTTATTAACTCTGAGGGAGTTGGAGAATGAGCCTATTTCCAAAAAAAGTGGAGTGTTCCTTTAACTCGCTTGGATAGCAAGATTCTCTTCAAGCTGCTGGTCTATCATAACACTAGTTGAAAGAGAAAACTAGAGAGAGATTAATTAGGGAAGGAAATCATAAAAACCAGGCAAGAAAGCAAATGAACTAACAGCATGGTAACAAGTACAGCGGGGACAAGATGGGAGACGAACGAGCACATGACCAAACACAACAAAACAATGGGCAGCTGCAACTGAACAAAACAGAACCATGTGCTCACATGAAATCAGTCAAGACAGGACAAAAGAGCACACGGCCAGAGAACTGAAACTGAAGCCCTGCGCACCAGATGAAGACGCACAACGTGGAGCGTGAGTGTCTGGATCCTGACGTACTGAAATCAGATCCACAGAAGAGTCTGAATCCAGACGCCATGCCCGAAACATGAAGACAGTCACAGACACAGACACAGACCATCACAACAGTGGTGTCACAATCCTGTACCCAGTGACTAAAACTGAACTGACAGAAGGCAACAGTGGCCAGCTGGATAAATGTAGGTGGGGTAATTGACCGGCGCTTTCTTTATACACAACTGAGGAGCCCCTGAACAAAGCAAATCGATGGATGGACGGACGGACGGACTCAGAGCTCCTGGAAACCACAACTAATTCCTTGCTATACACACTTGACGAATTAAACTCGTTCTAAACGCAGGAGCAGAACAACGAAGTTCTACTTCAGCCTGCAATATCAGTTTCAATGTTTCCCTTGAAAAGCTCCCTGTCTTTTTCTTTCTCAAGAGCTGTCATTAAAACCACCTACAACATGAACATACAAATTGAAGTAGACGAGTCAAGCATGTCAATGACCATTAGCATTCACTTAAGTGACATGTCAAGTGCCATTGAAAGTGATCTCATCATTTCACTATAAGAGCCACTTTCACTGGAATCAAGTGATCTGATATTGTGGTGACTAATGTAATAGTGGGATTTAGGCCTCATGTTTAATGTAGCTGTACATGTTACGGAATAAAAAAGAGAAAGTAACTGATTTTCACTCTTTAGTCCAAAAGACAATTTCAATTTATCGAATATTTTATCATCTAAAAGGATATTTGTGATGAAAGCTTTGCTACTACAGCAGACAAGTGCCCCAGAATCATTTTAGACTATTTTATAGCAGCCATGCAAAATCAGTGATGATATCAGCTTACTATAACCTCAGAAATACAGCAAGAGTTACACGTTTTAAACAAAGAGGAACAAAATCATGTATTCATTACAAGCAGGGTAACTTCTTACAGTAACAGGCCTCCCAAAAAAGGCCATTAAATAGTAAATTAAAAAATGAATGGTGGCTATCAAGAGAAATTAAGTGTGTTTTCTTCTGTTACAGATATGCTCGTAGATTATAGACCTAAACTTCTTCTCTCATACAGGACAGGTTTTTCTAGACGTTTCTTTTAACACTCCTAAATGTTTTGAAAAAGAGAGTAGTAAGAATATAAATGAAATCAGTAAAAGATAACCGGTTAGGGTTAAATTACAATTTTTAATAATATTATCTACATTTTGACATGTTTGTTTGCAAAGCTCTTTAAAGATGTGCATTACAAATAAACTCCTCTGATCTTCCAGCTTTGAGCTACATGACGCTTAGTTACTCAGTAAAGATATGTTGCTGCTCACACACCCTTCAGATGATCCCCAGAGCTGAAAGAGCGTTTCTAAACACAGTCTCTCAGTCTGTTCAGTAAAACTCAGTTCTGGCACTGCTGCACAGAAAGAAGAAGCTGATGAAGCAGCAGGCCAAGTGCTCCTGATCTAAACCAGGTGCGCTGTTCCAGCTATGATCTTACTCTTCATTGTTCGTTGTCATTGCTCCTGCATTCCAGCACTAGTAAGTGGCTTGACTGGAATTCCACAGCAGCATTCAAGTCCCAAAAGATATATTATCACAAAAACACAGCACAAGTGCTGTCTGTAAGAGTAGAGAGTGAAGAGCTGGTACGGATGTAATCAGTGCCTTTTTTCTCTTCCTTCAACTCGTGAGAGCAAAAGGATCTTAACGTGAGGGGTCCTGACGGCTGAGCAGACTAAACGTAGCTCATTCCTGAGATATCTGACCACGCTATCACTGAATGACCTTCTCTGTTAGCCACAGACCTTTATGATTCAAGATAGAAAAATAAAAAAACTCTTTAATCTGTTCAATCAGTTATCATCTGCGCCATGATGAATTCCCTCATCTCTGCCATCGTTACATCAAACGCCTGTGGATTCCCTCTGTAGGGATGTTCTTCAGCAATTGACGAGCTCCCTACAGAACAGAAGAGATGAATCGGCTGAACAAAAGACAACAGGGCTTCTGTAAACAATCAGATATTCTTAGGCTGAATTCTCTACTCTGATTGGATGGCAGATGTCACAAGAGTAAGAGTGATTAATCGCCTGTAACTCCAAGCTCAGAAGAAGTTTTAATCAGGATGCTTGAACAGTGGCAGAAGGAAGTAAATGTGAAAACTGTTTCAAAATAAACACATCCCCGTTGAATAAACCAGCATACTGGTTAGGTATGTTTTGAAGCATGAGCTCGTTTAAGCTGATCCTGACCTGGTTATAAATTGGCCCTGAGTTGGTTTAAGCTGGTTTTGAGCTGGTCTTGAGCTGGTTTAAACTGGTCCTGAGCTGATCCTAAAATGGTCATAAACTGGTTTAAGCTGGGCATGAGCTGCTTATAAAATCAATCAATCAATCAATCAATCAATCAATCAATCAACATTTACTTATATAGCACATTTAAAACAACTCCAGTTGATCAAAGCGCTTTACATATAAAAATTTATCAAAAAAACAGACACAAAACACAACAATATCCATCACTGAGCAATGTCCCAACAGCTAGGGGCAGCTATATGCCACAGAGTAGAGGTGTGTTTTCAGCATTGATTTAAAACAGTCTAATGAGTGACAAGATCTAATGACCAATGGAAGGCTATTCCACAGACGTGGGGCTGCCACAGAAAAGGCTCGATCACCTTTGGTTTTCAACCGTGATCTTGGAACATATAAAAGCAAACTCTGAGATGATCTTAAAGGTCTGGTAACATAGTGGTGCTGCAACAAACATGAAATGTATTCTGGAGCAAGGCCATGCAATCCTTTAAAAACCATCATCAAAACTTTATACTGGATTCTAAAATCAACAGGAAGCCAATGCAGCGCAGCCAGCACCGGAGAAATGCTGGAGCACCTCCTTGTGCCGGTCAACAGTCTAGCTGCAGCATTTTGTGCTAGCTGCAGCCGTGAGAGCAGATTCTTAGACAACCCTAAATATAGCGAGTTGCAATAATCCAACCTGGATGAAATAAAAGCATGAATCACGGTTTCCATGTCATCAAAAGACAGTATTCTCTTCAGTTAATCTCTCTTAATCTGGTCCTGAGCTGGTTATAAGATGGTCATGAGCTGGTTTAATCTGGTCCTGAGTTGATCCTAAGCTGGTCCTCAGCACCTCCTGCTCAAGACCAGTTCATAACCAGCTCAGGACCAGCTTAAACCAGCTCATGACCAACTAAGGACCATCTCAACCCAGCTCAAACCGGCTGCCATGCTTCAAAACATACCTAACCAGCATATGTTAAGTGATGTAAAGGGATGTAAACGTGTGTGTGTGTGGCAACTATATAAATTACCCAGGACTTCTTGTATGCTAAATGAATGAATTCAATGGCCAAATGGAAATGAGCCATTCCTTTCGAGAACTGACAGTCACAGTAATATATTTTCAGGCAAATGCTGTACAGAGGGCAGGTGTTGCTCACTCTGTTACATAATCACTGCGTCCATCAACTAAACACTTCCTCAGTATTATTTGTGCATGAGTGCATGTACTCAATTGTCAACGACGGGACAGAATAGCAAATAATGAAACCTCAACAAAGATGTCTGTCAGACAGATGGAAGGTGAAGCAGAATAAATGCAGAGCTGCATGTGGTGATGCTCCTGGAGAAGCTGTGGACCAGCAGCTCTTGAACGGCTGAGAGGCTCTGAGGCGAGTGGAGAGCAGGACGGTTAATCAGCTCTCAGTGAGAGGACGTGCTTCAGTAGACCTCGCCGATGTGACATATTCAACCGCTGAGACATGACTGACTGGACCAGCCTGCTTTCACTGGTCGCACATACAATTAACAGGTAATACATGGAGATGATGACATGAGCAGTGTTACAGATACAGAAATGTAAAACAAGTCATAAATATATTGATACAGTTACATTTTTACAGTTTTGTTTAAATATTTTAGATCCCTTAACCTCATCCCCAAACCTAACCACTGTACATAAAACTATGAAAAGTAAACAAGCTGGAAAAAAACCCTGCTATCTGTCATCTGTCATAATCATTTCCCTAAAATGATATTAAAGAAAAATCTAAAAGGCAGACAAGTGCAATCACAACAATCTATTCCAAAACATGCAGCACCAAGCAGTCCAAAGTAGCTAAAACTGAATCCCCACTCCGTGAAGGTGCTCACATCTCATTCAAATGAACACATCACTCATGGCACGTCCCGATCATTGACAAATGAGCATCTGATTTAGCACTTCACGAGGCTGAATTTGTTGAGATTTTAGCAAGTGCAGAATTTGGCGGTTACAGTCTCTTCTGAGGATGGAGACGAATAAAGACTTGTGTGCTCCTCTCACAACTCGTCTCTTAATTCCTAACCCTAACTTAACTGATGAATTGAACTGAACCAACACTGAACTGACTTGAGCTGAATAACATGTCTTTGTAGAGCTGCTTTGGGATTGAATTGAGTTTGTTTCATGTACTTCAGAGCTGTAGCTGAAACTGATGTTGTTTCATAACTGTTGAATTACGCAACATGTTTCATGTTTATAATTGTGAAGCTGCTTTAAAACTCTCTGTATTGTGAAAAGTGTAGTATATATAAAAGTGACTTGAAATGTGTCTGAATGTAGTCTGAATATCTGGATTACAGCACGTAAGTTATGATCAATTTATGCTACACTTGTGGTCTACTTTATGGTGGTTTTTAACTAAAGCAAAAATGAATATTACATGATTTGATTCCATGAATGGTTAAATGATTACAGAAATTGTATTCCTTTGAAAAGTTTAAAGAGTGCCCTTGTTTAAAATATGAAATATGTAATATGTAAACATTTGTTCGTACAGAAATTACTTACATTTTCTGTTCTCTCAGTATCGTACATTTTAGTGTCTGTGCAAATGTAACTAAATGTACATTTGGTAGAAAAAAAAACATATGAATGCTCATGATATTACACTGACTGCACAAACAGCAGCCTCATGTCAAGATCATTTCTGCTCAGACTGGAAGATGTAATGTGACCGTTTGTATATGTGTACCTATAGCAAGGCTCCATCCGCGCTCATGGCCGAGGTGAAGCCGCACACGGGCCACGTGCTTCTGCTCCAAACGACTACCGCAGTCAGAGAGGAACAGTTTGGAAATAATGAGAAAAGAAAATGAAAGTACATATTAGTACTTTTTGAAAGGGTGTTGCCCCAGTGACAGTTTTCTACCTAATGAGCAAAACATTGCCAAAAGGCAGGACAGGGGTGCACATAAATGTTTATTGTGACAGCAGACACTGAAGGAAAGTCTGCCCGATATCACCTCTCTCCACACCACTACACTCTATACCACAATAGTAGGTTTAGTCAGGCTAAAGAGTAGCTTATTTAACAACAACTGCTGCCATAATGTCAGTGTCCACTGAAGACTGTTATCATGAAGTCCCTGAGAAACCCGAGACGGGTTCGATTACTCGGTGAGGTCAGGTTACTGTTTAAAGAGAGTATGAGTTTGAAAGTGTGAAATAATACCAATAATACTGACATCTGTCTAATAAACCGCACTACTGTCTGTACAATAGTCCTTTGCCATTTCAAATATGAAGTGTCAAACGAGTTCCTTATCTTCTCATAAAAGGACGCATAAAAAAAGACTTACAGTATAGACAGACAAAAAAAGTGTGCCTTACCTTTTTATAAAGCGATTGAAAAGCTGCTGTCATCCAAAGGCACGGATGATGGCAGATGATTTCCGTAAAGAGCTGAATAGAGGGTCACAGCTAATGTCTTCCCCAACTCAGGGAACATCTCAGCGCTTACAGAGACATTCATGTCCAATGAAACGCTGAGACTTCCAACAGATGGGATGCACGCGGCTAAACACCTTGAGCCGCTTAATAATGAATGAAATGCAACTAGACTCTCAAATGCACATGCTGTCCGTGTGCTCTGTAATCATCACTGCTAGCACTTTCTACTGAGATGTGTGTCTGGGGAAGGAAAAGCTAAATCTTCCACACCAGAATCACACAAATGCCATGTTTAAGATCATTCAGTGTTCATTTCTAACTGTATATTAAGCAGTCAGTGCTCTTCCTGAAGGGAGATCTATGATGTGGTCAGTTTAGAGTTGTGGATCTTGTGGATGTGGACCTCAGAGCACCATACAGGAGCCGGACTGACAGGATCTCCTCTAAATGCACTTTAAGTCCAAATTATAGAACTAGGTTTTGTTTCATTATTATTTTTTTTTTACCAAATAAAGGTATCTGCATGTCTACAGGAACTAGGAATCCTTACAGTTTGTTTTGCATCTGAGAGGGTTGAGGACAAGTGAAAAATAAATAAATAAATGAATAAAAGCGCTAGACAGACAGTCCTACCAGAACAGACAGTGAATGCAAAGGCACTGCAAGAGTTCAAATTGAAAATGTTTTTTGGATTGTGAAATGTGTCATTTGTGACCCTGGAGCACAGAAGCAGTCTTAAGTCGCTGGGGTATATTTGTAGCAATAGCCAAAAATACATTGTATGGGTCAAAATGATTGATTTTTTTTTTTATGCCAAAAATCATTAGTATATTATTAGTACATTGCTAAGAACTTCATTTGGACAACTTTAAAGGAGATTTTCTCAATATTTAGATTTTTTTTTTTTTTTTCTTGCAACCTCAGATTCCAGATTTTCAAATAGTTGTATCTCAGACAAATATTATCAGATCCTAACAAACCATACATCTGATTATTTAGATTATTTATTATTTAGATTATTTATTCAGCTTTCAGATGATGTATAAATCATTATACATCCTTATGACTGGTTTTGTGGTCCAGGGTCAAATTTGTGGTGCTTTGGATTACTCTAGATGCATAACTATACTATCTCTTAATGTATCTATATTGTTGAGGATGTTTATGTATTTTTTCTGTATGTCCTGATTATTATTTGTAATTTTTTTATGAAGATTTTGATATCTTTAGATCTCTTTGGTTGTTTTAAATGGCTTTAGGTGATATTTCATAACATGTCTACGCCTGACAAAAGATTCTGTTGTTGTTTGAGGATGTGTGTAAAGCCAAAGGTCACAACTGACCTATCAGTAAGCCCCTCCCCTCGAACGCAGATGAGCCAATGACAGTCGAGTATCAGTTGCACGGGGAGCAGAACTCGGACATCTTTATGTTTCAGCACCATAGAGAAACACTGGAAGATCCGAAGCTCGCTTCGGTTTTATGGGGTTTATGCTTCAAAAATGGAAACACGATGTGCCTGGGGCACTTGTAACACTGATTCCAGGGATCCTGAGAGGATGGGCAATATCATTTATTTTATTACATTTCCAAACAAATCCAAACAAACCAGAGCAAAATGTCCCTAAGCACTGAACCCCAATCACAATGAAGACGAAAATGTTCATTTTCTGGTTGTCATACACTCATTAAGTTACAGTCTTCATCTGCTCAAGCAGAACGTTAATGTTATCTTGTGCTTCAGCAAGGTATCTCTGGCTAAAACTAGCTAACGTTAGTTGATGACTGACTGTAACATGAGGCTTCTGCTTGCATTGTGATCTGTAAACCCTTGCTTCCTAATTAATCGAGTTACCCACCATATTTATTTTAAAATCTTTTAGAAATCCCTCCATGGCATACATATTTAATTCCCACTTGAATGGTGGTCCTTCTGTGTCCAGAATTGTTTAAGAACATCTTGTGACAGGTTTTCACTCTGACAGCTGTGAGCAGCTCCGTTTGTTTGTCCGAGGGAGCAACAGTAACTAAGGGGGGCGGGGCTTATGACAGGTCAATTACAGACTCCTTGAAAGCGACTGATTAGTGCAGCAGCAGATCTGAAGACTCCCTTCGGGACGTCCTTCACGCGGGGTTACGTACACTCTAGCTCTGTGAATATCCAAACACAAACGTCCTCTTCAACTAGAGATGAGAACTGCATCGCTCCATAGAAACATCAGCAGCTACACTGAATTATGCTTATTATTAATTTAACTTTATTAAAACACATTGTTTGTACTGCCGTGTGTGATACAGTGTGAGGGCTTACTGTATTAATCTATGCACGTGTTTGAATATTATGTGTGTTTTTCCTGTTTTTATGGCACAGAATGAAAATATCATTTATATTACACACAACAAGGCAATGCAAACAAAACAGCGCTTTCACAGGCCTCAGTTATGAGTATGAGAGCGATGAGAAGTGGGAGGAAACAGGGAAGAAAGCTGAAACACTTGACATTCCTGCAATGAGGATGAACGCGAGCGACCTGTGACAAAATCAGCCGCCTTTGTTGTGTTGTCACAAGCTCCCTCAGACAAAGAGAATAGCAAACAAGCAGCACACAGACTATAAAAGAGAAACAGGCCCAACAGCTGTACTTTCCTGTTTTAGACACACTATTGAGTGTTGATTCGGGTTTTCCACTCAATCCATAGAAAAAGAAAGAAGCTAAAATGGGAAAATGTCAACGTTAGCTAAAGCAGTTTCTCAGCTGGACAGTGATTCCTGTCCCTGCTCCACATATAGGCTTACTACTGCCCTTGAGTACTGATATGTGTTCTTCTCTGGTAATAACAATAACAACCCCTTCTGAAATAAAATTAATAGACTTAGGGTGTATTCACACCAGGGAAGTCCGCTAGTTCACTTGCTTTGGTCCGGACCAAATACAATGTTGATTTTTTTTTGTTTTGTTTTGTTTGTTTGGTGCGGTCCACTTTCACACTGCCCTTTTTGCAAGTGGACCAGAAATTGTAAACAAAACCACACGTGTGCTAAGGTCATCCATTCATTGGACAGAAATTCGCAAGCAGGGAAAACAGGAAGTGCAAAAACAGGCTAATCATGGACATCTTTCATAGTGCAATTTTTATTCTTTTACTGATTTGCTGTTATGAGATACTAATGCAATAAGCGTTAAACTTATGAGCATCAAATGAGACAATGGCATACGATGTTGTAATTACGACTTGCCAAAAATAAAATCTATAGATGTGAAATACTTAAAGCATATCAAAATGTTAGTTTAAACATTTAACCTAGATAAATGTGCGCTAGGCGCATATCCAAACGTTTGTGCGGAGAGTGGAAGCTGAAGCGTGCTTCAGGACATCAGTGGAAACAAATTAAATATGCCAAAATTGTTGCTCATAAAGGTAAGAATAATACATCGTTCGGAACTGTAAAGGGTCTGTTTTTATTTGTGTGCACTCACAATATCAAGAAAACGTTGTGCTTTTCTAAAATAAAGAAAACTACTAGGATGTCCCGGTCTTGAACAGGAGCGCTTCACAAAAATGAACTGAAACTCAGTGAATATTTTCCTTACAGACATGATGAATATATCTATAGAAAGATTTGAATTACTACAAAACGAAATAATTCATATCCAAAACAAAAGCTCTTTCATTATAATCCATAAAGATACATTTCTTTCTAAAGAAGCATCCAATGATGAGATGGCGAGTCAGTATTTTTAACTTCATCTTTGTGACACTGACTCAGAAAACACTAGTTTATTAATAAATAATTCAAATATCTCCTTACTATTTTCCCCAGACACATTCATTGTAACTTTTGCTGGGGCTTTGCGGCAAGCTTTAGCCTATTTAGCACTCTCATGTCACGTTGCTGTGTGCTATGGTCACGAAAACTCATAATTTGCACGTGTTTTTAAGCATTGCGGTTTAAAAACAAGTGATTTAAGCGATTGAAATGCAAACAACAGCACTATTCGCTTTCTGCAATTGGGTCAGATCGAGGCTGGTTCATATTCACACCTTAAACGAACCGTACCAGAGTTTGTTTGGAAGCGGACCGAGACCACCTCTTCAGCTGGGTCTCGGTGCGGTTATTTGGTGCGCACCCAAGTGCGATTGCTGTATTCACACCTGCCCAAAAGATCTGCACCAAGAGGGGAAACTAACCAAACAAGACAGGTGTGAATACACCCTTAAATAGAAAATAGACTTAATTGTATTGTATGTGCACTTGTAGTTTATCAAATCTAAAACGTGTATTTTAAAAACTGTATTTTAGGATACTATAATATTAATAGAATAAAGACCACTTAAGTGTAGGCTACTTAAAGAGCAATTTCATGATTATATTTCATTCGCTTCTAAAAAGTGCGCTTTGTGTGTCAAATTATGGCAGGGTTGTGTCTTGTATTTTATCTGTGATTTTACAGAAGGTTAAGCTGCTGTGGAGTTGGACACACCTAGCTTTACTCTGCGGTTCATTCAGCAGCTGCCACACAAATAAACATGGGACCCACACAAGCTGATCAGAGGGAAGTCACAGCATCAGTAATGTAGGTAATATCATACATTATTGTAACAAACTACGCGATTTTGTGTTTGTTTTGTTTTATAACAATCTGCATGTTCGATGTGAACTTCCTAGCATTCAAAGCTAGGCCATCTAAAGCTACTGTATAAAGCACTTATATAAATAAAGATGACTTGACATTTATGCTAGCATTTATCTAACCTTCAGACTGTTTGCTGTTTTGTATAAAATGCAACCTCTTCTGCAGTCTGACACCTGGAGAATACATTTTACAGAAAATGTCCTGCTGAAAAAACCTTTGTATAATGTTTTAGCATCACAATATGTGTGGTGCCAAGTCTACTGGAGCCTCATTACAAGGCACATATGCTTCAAATACCTCTGAAGCTGAGCAACATTTACCTGAAGTAAACTAACCCTGGGACACAACCTGCTCCTGGGCTGTTATTGTTACTAACTTAAAGCTAGGTTACCTAATTTAGTTGCTAAACCTGCTTACTGGATTAATATATTGCTTTGATTCAGTAATTCTGACGTAAGGCCAGACTGAATTTCTGGAACAGCACAAAACAGAAGCTCAAGCGGCATGTGCAGACCGGGCTGTCCTGCACGAAACTCTTGGCTCTCTTCCACCACCCACAATGAAGTAGTCAATTTACTTTAAAACTGCTTATGAAGACGTTTTGCACGCTGCAAGAGAAGAATTCGCTGTAACCCTCCACTTTGGGTTTGGAGAGAAGTGCTGACTGCAAGCCTGCATGGGTGAGTTTGACTCCAGGCCTGACTCTCATGAAACAAAGAGGCTTTCTGTGTGGATGGAGGGGAGTAACAGTATCCCTGAGCCATCTAAATCCACGGATGCATTTGTTTGAGTCAGTGGAGTCGCTCATCTCTAGATGCTCATTAAACGGTTCTGCTCCTCCAGCTCTGTTATTAGTGGGAGACTCTCCACATGCGCCATGCTTCCCGTAAACAGCTCGACAGCAGCAGTCAGAATCTGAGGGGTCAACACTTTTAAACACGTCTGTAGAGCATGATAGCGGTGTGAATAACTAATTCAAGACAAGTGGACATGTGTTACTGAATCCGGGTTTAAAGCTCCTATCACCAGACGTGAGACTTGCACAGAAAAACAGACCACTGGATGATTTTATTACTGTCCCACACACACTGAGTTCAGGGGCTCACGGCACATTCCAGAAGAAAAACCTCTATAAACCAAGTGCATGTAAATAAAACACCACTTACCAGGGCACTTTGTCAGTTTCTCAGAGTTTGTGCGTTCCCTTCAGTGAGGCAGCGCACTGGTCTTGAGGGTCTCCACTGCGCGATGTTCACCGCGGATCTGAGACTCGCCTGAACTGAGCGGAGCCCACATCTCTTCGTCAGTCAAGCAGCATAGTTTCAGCCGGGCAAAAGTCCAACCAGACACGAAACCAGTCTATTTCTGTCTGCCATATGAGCGGCAGGGTTGTGCTTTTCAAGACATTCTGTGGTCAAACATGTAATTGCAGAGTGACCGGCTATGGTAAAGTGTAATTGTAGACTTCATCGGATCCAGCCCAGCTGCCAACGGTACATGGTTAAGAACTTTAAACTCCCTTAAAAACAACTGGAGTCACATAAATAAATGTGGGCCTGGAATCCAGATGTGGGATATGGGAGGAACGAGAGAGGTAACAGACGCCGGGGAAAACAGTTAGGACAGCCAGAGCTGCCGCTGCGATGGGAAAGAAAACTCTTTTTTTATGTGACAAGACGACTGTTTTTTGAAAAATCTCAGAAGAGGGGAGGAGCTGTCTGGGTTCAGTTATTATTCCTAGACTTTTACCATTAAACTTTCAGGGTATCTGATTTCGCTTCAGCTACTCTGTGGAAAAATCAGCCATGGAGGGGAAAAAAAGAAAAAAAACGCCTATGAAAACAAAAGACAGCACATGCTGAGGAACGCATAGTACATTTCACTGGAACTCACCGGTTCAGAAGCACATTTAGATGCTGAAATATACAACTAAAAACAGGGGAGGGAAAATGACCTTTTGCACTTTAATGGCTTGCTGAAAAAAGAGTAGTGACTCGCTGTTGTTTGTAAAGAAGGAGATCCTTGCTCACGCTGTTACGATTTGTTTTCAACTGCAATGACTAAATGACAAACAGCTGTTCATTATTAACAGCGCTCTCTTCAATGGAACATCGCTGAGAAACCAGCGAAAAAGAAAAAAAACAGTCCCTGATTTCAAGCCTGCCACGATCTTCCAAGCTAACTTTCCATGTGAATACCGCAAGAGCCTCCACAGCTGAGTTCATCCAGATGGATTGCATGGAGACCGTGGAAAGGCCGTAAAAACAACTACTGAAAAATGAATTTCTTTGAATTAATGGCTATAATTTCAGGTTATATAATGTGCTCAGAGTACACGGACTTCCAGTAAACTGCCATTAACCACAAGAACAAAACTTACACCAGAAGTGCATATCTTTCCTCTTTGTTTTCTTCAGCAATAGTATGTGTGCAGGAAAACAAATCTGTTTCACATTTCTAGATCCTTAAAGGGCCTTTATGCATAATTACAGATGCTGTATGATCTGCGGTTCAAGAATTACACAAAGTGATTGAAGTCAAATTCAATATGTTGATGTTTATCTCAAACAAATATCACCAGATTTAAAGGTTTGTTTTTGTGATTCTGATTTAGTGTCACAGAAGCAAAGAGACATGGACAGACGACTAGAGAACTGTATCTGTGCTTCTGATCTGTTATAATATTACATTCTGATCCTGTCTTTTCAGCAGTTGAGCATAAAACGGGTGAGAAATCCAACAGACGCACAGTTTGAAGGGGGAACTGTACTATATTGACACACTATTTTCCTGTTTAATACTGTAAATCTGCTTTGACTCAATCTGTATTGTTAAAAGCACTGTATAAATAAAGGTGACTTGACTCGACTCGACTATAGAAACCAATTGCAACACATCTCTAAAGTTATGAACACTTTAGAGAGTTCTTAGTTTAAAGTGTTTGGCTGTATAATATCACCAACTTCATATCTTTTTTTAAATAACCATCAAAAGCATTGCTTTTCGAGTAAGATTTATTTTTACGTAGGCTTTTAAACCGAGACTCGTTGTGCCACCTGTTGGACGATGCCGGTGCAACACTTTCTCAGGACGGGTCTAAGCCAGGGTCCAGTGTCCAGCAGAGTTTAGACTCGCCTGACCGTAGCTGTCTAGTGCAGACCTGGATGAGCTGGTTCAGCTGTGTTTGATCAGGCTTGGTGAGAAACTCAAATGACTCGATGAATGATCGAACGAATTTATTTGATGGATTTGCGAATGCTTTTTTAAACCACAATGTCAGCAAAGCTCTATTATTGCAGGATTATATCACGTCCAAGCGATTTTGGAGTTCATATTGTTTTGTCGTTTCCTGATGTTAATGGCCCTTATCTTCACCTGCTACAGGTTTACAGCAAACCCTGCAGATGAGAAACCAGAGCGTGAGATTGAATCAGAGAGACGATGCTGAATGAAGTCATGTTTGTGAATCCTGTGGGATCCTGTCTCCTTTATTCACGGGCGGCTCAGCAGGTCTCACCTGTTTGTTCATACAGCAGAGCAGATGCTCGCCCAAAGCAGGACTGCAAACACTAATGCCTCGTACCCACAATACATTTAATCTTCTCAGAAGTTCATGACAACACAAATACGGTGTTTTCCATTCATCATCACAACCTACACAAACATGAAGGCACAGCCTTGATCGGGCTGGGTTTATTCTGTCCTCACAGAGATGGAGAATAAACACTCGATGTCTTTATGAATCTGATTTATTTCATATAAAAATCTATAGATTTCTCTGTATTTTAGACGCTCTGTCAATACATAAGGAATAATATCACAAGTGCTTAAGTGCATTTTTAAAACTCTGCGTTGGGTTGAGAGAGACCACTGCGAGGGTTTCTGTAGCTGTGGTGAGAACGCAGCGGCCCGAGCTCTCAGCTGAAACAGGAGAAACAGATATCAGGAAGGCATGGCCACAGCACAGACAGCAGAGACTCTCAGAAGCGCCTTCCTACCGCCGCTCACATGCCAGAGCTTCTCCTCCGCCGGCCGAACGCCTGCGAGCCCACGTTGGTGGGGATGAAGTTGGTGTTGCCCATCCCTCCGGAGCGGCTGAGGAAGTCTGCCAGACGGTGAGTGACACACGTGGCTGTGTTACAGGCGCGCTTCTGCTTGCTTCAACACAGAGCCAGAGCACACTCACAGCAGGCTTTACATCACCCTCATGCACTAATCATAGCGTTATTTACTCTTATTATTAGATCACATTCACAGACGTCTTACCTGCAGAAATCTTGATGCATTGGATGTGTATTTGTAGAGGCACTCAATGATAACATGCACATGAAAATGAATGTAGCTAATAATTTGACAAAGTAAGAGTTCCTGATATAAAAATAACTTTATTAACACTTTAAAGAAATCATACTGTTTTTTTTTTTTGTTTGTTTTTTTCCCCATTAGATTATCTTTACCTTTATAACACACATATTCACTTATTCAAGAGGCATGTGTAAAATGCACCAAAAAGAACTATTCCTGAATTTGACTATGTACGGAAGAATTTCAATTAGACTTTTAACATGCCTTTCTCTGCCAAAAGAAAGAAAGAAAGAAAGAAAGAAGGAGAAAGACCAATGCAACCAGCCGTTTGTGTGCGGTCAGTCAAGCAGGCAGATCCACATGCACACAGTTAGGGTTAGATGGCGTTAAACGATTCTTCGTAGCTCGTAAACTGATTGCCCTCGAGCAGGCTGCGTTTCTTGCCGGGCGTACCGGCGCCCACGTCCGTCTGCGGGAACGTTTGTAATTTGTGCAGCTCCTGGGAGAGTTTGCCCAGCACGCAGGTGCTGAGATTGGAGCAGCGCTTGGACAGGAATCTGCCCTGGCTGTCGGGAGAAACACACATGCACACACATCACACACATGCAGGGTCCCAGCCAGACCACCGTTAGTCTTCACTGCATGCGTCAGGTTAAGAGAGAGAACATGCTGTGAGTCTAACAAACCAACTCTGGGGTTAACATGCAGCCATTCCAGCGATCATGCTGCTGTTAGGAGAGCGGACAGGGTTTTACTGCATTATACTGAAACAAAGGGAGACTCGGGCAGATCGAGAGCCTGTCACACGGATCCCTGACTTTACTAACGCCTCTCGCTGAAGACTCTGTGAGAGGACGTACCTGCTGTCATCGCTCGGCGGCTCCAGCTCCTCCGCTGTCATCTGCACCACGTTTTTGACTATAGCGCTCAGTAATCTTCGTGCTTCGTAGTCCATGAGCGCAAATCTGTCTGTCAGAGATTCTGACCCAGGTCTGGAGACAAACACCAGAGAGTTTGTCACCTGATGAGACACACCTGAAGACTCCATCAGAGAAAATGAGAAAGACTTTACCTCGCTGGGGCAGCGCTCGAGCTGGACATCTGGCACACGACTGCGGCGTAAGCGACGAGGAAGGTGGAGATCTTCAGCATAAACATGGTACCCTGAGACAAACATGCAAAGGAGGATTTTGGAAGTCATGGTCTGTCTGATTTGACTCTCAAACGCTGCGAGGGTGGGCTGCACCGCACACAAACAGTGTGAATATCTGCTGGCTCCTCAACAGCTAGTGGAATGATCTCAATCTCACAAAAAGTGCATTTCTAGAGCTCTTACCTCACCTTGTCTTGCTGTTTGATAAAAATATTGATCCTCTGAACTTGACGACCGCCTTGATACTACTGCGTGCGGCTCCTGTGGTCAAGCCCCTATATATTCACTAAGAGCAGTTGTGTCTTATCTGTGTAGGTGTTTAATTATCTCCCATCGGCCAATCATCAGACAGACCGGCAGCAGTCAGCCAATCGCGGCTCTGGCGAGCAGATAATGTCTAAAGACTTACTGTGACGTCATTCTTCAGCCGCTAAGTGCTCCATTCAGTAAACTCAAGCCCATTTGAAGCCTTCGATATCTGCGCTTGCATTACATGCAGGTCATTCATCCAGCTTAAATTGAATAAATGCTCTGAATAAACATACAGCTAGATCAATCTGCCTTCCTGACATCCACAGCAGAGATCTCGTGAAGCCCTCGCTCGTGCAGCCATCTGCTGGCCGACGCCAGATCATCACATGATGAGTCACACAGGAGTCCAGGGAACCCGTTTTAAGTTCTGGCGCTTTTATTCAGGCTTCAAAGAATCACGCAGAAGCGTCTTACAGAGATAAACGGTTCACTTACATGAACTGACACGAGATCTCTGACTCATCAGGAGATGTTTATGTGACAAGCACAATGAAAAATACTAAAGTGTTTATACTCTCAGTTATTAATAACCATTTATTATTAATAAATCATTTATTCGTGCAAATATCGAATGTTGTACAAACTAAATGGTAATAGGCTACTTTAGAATAATAAGGTTTCATTTGATAACAACAGTTCACTTGTTAACATGAACAAACTAAAATGAACAAAGATTAATAATAAATTAATAAATATATATATTATGTCATTTCTGTTGTCTGTGTTTCTTTAGGACTCTTATGTTGAAGTTTATTTCTGTTTAATTTTGGTTTTATTTCTCGTTTAGTTCCTGTTTCTATTAGATTCTATAGTGATTAATTAGTTTCGTCTGTTTGGTTCATTTACGCCATTTAGGTGTACCTATAACCCTTGTTCTTAAAAGGATATTTCATCCAAAAATGAAAATTTGCCCATATGTAGGTGACTTTTTTCTTCAGTAGAATAATAGAAGATTTTCATCTGAAACTGTGGTGATTGATGATTCTTAGAATACAAGTCAATGGTTAGCATCACCTGAGAGTCAGAAGATAACTAAATGAAGAGCATACAGGCGATATGAAGTGTGCTGATCTGTAATAGAGCCTCGGGCAAGCGGTCTGGAGTCCAATCACGCTGTTTAACCGGCTCTTTTTAGTGAACTGAATGTGAATCTGAAACTGTTTGTGGCTCCAGCTACAGATCTGCATGTTATTCAATTAAAACTCATTACACTGGCTTACAATTGTTTTTCTTTTGTTTGTTTGTTTTTTTATTTATTTCAGAATCAATTTTAAAGTACTTTTATTGGTTTATCTCATAATGGCCTTGGGCCAAAATATCTGGCAAATATATTGGTCAAATATAAAGCCAAGAGAGCTCTGAAACTGTAAGGTTAAAAACAGCATAGGGTTCCTTACAAACATGTGCTGCGTCCCAGGTCACATACTATCAGTACTACATAGTATTCGAAAATAGAATTAGTATGTCACAAATCATAGTATGTTTAAAGAAGTATGCCAAAGATTCCCGGATGGTCTACTACTTCCGGTTAGAATTCGAAGTGCAGATCGATGCGCACTAATATTGCCCACAACACACTGCGCGGTGGACGAGGAATCGATCGGAACTACAAACACGCATGAAAAGTGTTAAAAAACTACAAACATGGCGGATATGCGTGACCGACGGACAGGTAGAGAAAGGGATTTGAGTGATAAATAATCAATGTCTAACCTGATGAAACAATATTAATTTAATGTTATCCACGTTATATTTTATCTGCAGCAACACTGTGCACTTTTATAATGACACGTTTGGTCATTAACTTTCAAATGCATCATTATGCAAACACATGAGCAGAGTTCTTGACATGAATGTGCTTCTTTATTTCTCTCCTGTACGGTAGGAAATCACATTAAACGAAAGGTGTATGATGTTAACTGTGATAAGATGATTGACAGCAGTTTAAACAGTGACAGGACGCACGTAACTAAGCAACAGAGCGTCCGTTAAAGACGCAGCTATGACGGAGTCTGTCCCAGAGCGTGCCTACTATTCTGATACATACTCAAAAATATGTACTTTTTCTTCACAAAAAGAGTACTTTTAGGGCATAGTATAAGTAGACGAATTGGGACGCAGCAATGGTTTAATGGCACCCACATCAGCTCCGTCAGCTACCTTTAAAGGGGTCATGAACTGCCTTTTTTATTATTTAGTACTGTTCTCCGAGGTCCACTTGTTAATCTTATCCAGATTTTTACGTCAAAAACATCATGATTTAGAAGTAATAGGCTATTTCTGCCCCGTGTGTGTGTGTGTGTGTGTGTGTGCGTGCGTGTGTGTGTGTGTGTGTGTGTGTGTGTGTGCGTGCGTGTGTGTGTGTGTGTGTGTGTGTGTGGGGGAAGGTTGATGAGGTTGCTTGTACAGCGGGTGGCGCTGCAGCCGGGAAGAGCACTCGGAGCGCGCGCTCTGTGCTCGACTACTTCCGCCTTCCTGAACCGAGGGAAACTAATCGAGCTGAATCATTACGCGCTCAGCGGACGGTCGCCTGGTTTATAGCAAAGATGGTGAGAAATGATCATATATTACGCTCTAAGTTACTTCTGCTCTTCTGGTGGACAGTATGTGTTATAGTTTTGTGTAATGAGTGTTTGTGCAGTGCTGGTGTGGTGATTTGTGTGGTGTTGTGGGTGTGTGTGAGTGAATGATGAGCGTGAGTAAGCGGAATGAGCGCCGGATCAAACAGAAACCCGCACAGTAAACAATAAACACCGTCTCTGAGCTTTATATGCTGCCCTTAGCAGATTCACGCGAGTTTGTCCAGAAAATACAGGTAGTTTGTTTTTCGGTTCGTCTATAAAATAGATTCTGTGTGTCTCCTGAGCGAGGCCGCAGCTTTCGGTTTCGTTAACGTTAGCTTCAACACATTTATCCCGAAGACTTCGTTAAACTCACGCGAGCCTTCAGATGCTACAAAAGTGCTTATAATATGAATTATATCAGTGTTTGTTGTGCTGATTTTAATTTTCATGCTCATTTCATTGTGTCTGGAGCGGATTGACGGAGTCAGCGCTTCACAGTAACACAAATCGTGCCCCAAATAGGCTTTTCTTTATTTAACTTTATTGTTTTACTCTTCTATTTTTAGGGTGAAATATGCCCTTGTGTAAAAAAGTACACCTTAACTTACTTTAAAAAGTTGTGACTGTTGAATGTACCGACAAGCATTTATGGTAAAAAAAAAAAACTAAAATATACGTTAATGTAATTCCTGTTGAAGCCTGTAAGTCATGTATTGAAACACATCTGTTTAAAGTTATGTTTTAAATGAAGTTGCAGTGTAGTACATTCAAAAAAGTAGTGTTTAATAAAACACTGTAGTTACAATTTTAGTATGTTAGTCAACACATCAAAACAATCTCTAAAAAATAAGGTTATTAAAACAATAATTTAAAATGTACTTTATAGTAAACTTTTCATTATCTGACAAAGTGCACTTTTTACAAGTGTAGATGAGTTAGTCATAGTCATGAAAGTGGCCTTTTATTTCAATAACACATAATCTCCAAGTACGTGTTTTTAATGCATGTTTATGACCTGATGTCGTCTGACACACGTGTTTTTCTCAGGATGAGGCGTTTCTCCTGTGAGTTCGTCTGAGTGTAGCTCTTCCAGATGCTGTTAACACCATCTCAATCTTTGTGTTGATTTCTGTGCAGTTTCGTAACCAGTATGACAACGATGTGACGGTGTGGAGTCCTCAGGTAATGAGCCGCTTGGTTCCTCAGACGTCTGGCACCTGCTGGTGAAGTGTTGTTTATCTGTGGGTTTGTGTTCAGGGCCGCATTCATCAGATCGAGTATGCGATGGAGGCAGTGAAGCAGGGCTCGGCCACCGTCGGACTCAAATCACGCTCTCACGCCGTTCTCGTGGCCCTCAAGGTACTCTTACACCACACCACAGTCACGTGTCCGCTTGAGGAGAGCTTTAGCAGTAAAGCAGCGAGCAGTACAGCGCAGCATCGCTCTGATTAACTGGAGCAAACCCTGTTTGTTTGCAGAGAGCTCAGTCTGAGCTGGCCGCCCATCAGAAGAAGATCCTGCATGTCGACAGTCACGTGGGCATCTCCATCGCAGGACTGACGGCCGACGCCAGACTCCTCTGGTAAACCACATCAGAACCAGACGAGGCTGTGAGGCCTCAAATACATGCATCCAGTGCATTGTGCTCTTATTTAGGGCCCTATGAAATCCATTTTATTTTTTCCCCAAATTCCGTTTTATTTATATTTATATTTTTCAAATTCCTTTTTTTTTTCGTATAAAATTTTCTAGATTCTGTTTTAATGGTTAAATATAATTTTATTAATTAAAAAGCATGTGTAATTAATTGAAATCATGGAACTTGCTATTCAGTTTTATTTTTTACCAAATTCCATTTTCTATTATTTTTTCTGGATTCCATTTTAATGGTTTCACTGAATATTAATAATCAAAAGCATTTCCAGTTAACTGATTTTTTTATTTTTTTTTAAATCAATTTAATTTAATTTTTCATTTTCCCCATAAATACTGTTGTGTATTTACATTTTTCAGCTAAATAAATTCTGGTAAATAATATTTCTGCTAAATACTCCTTTAAAACTAGTGTTTTAAGAACAATTTTATTAGTAGTAGTAGTACTGCTATCATTTCATTAAGTAATATTTCTGTCACAGTTTCTTCAAGTTAAACTGAACTTTTATTTTGACGGGTTGCTGTGAAGACCTTTAAGTTTCTGTTTGTATATGATATAGTCAGTGTGTGAATTTACATTTTCACTCACTAGCCAATTTGGCTGCTAGATTTTTATGTTACCAACCATTCATAACTTCTACTAGCCAAAAAAAAACCGTTCTGTCGTGCCGCTCGCGTCTGGTGGAGACACGGTCTTCAGCTGTTTTTCTTCATTATTGCTTCAACGCAAAGGAAACCAGCGCGCCTGCCGTGCCGGTATTGTTGGGTATGTTCAAGCAAGCTAGATATGCACAGATGCTGAACTTGCTATATGACTCACAAGTTCAGTATTTGTGCTAGATTTAATAAACTTGCCCAAGAAATTAATAAGTAAATAATATAATAACTTAATTAATAGTCACATACACCAGGGATCCTCAGATCTGGCCCACGAGATGCGCTTTCCTGCAGAGTTTAGCTGTAACCCTACTCAAACACACCTGAGGGTCTCCAGAGTCTCTAGAAGATCACAGGCAGGTGAGTGTGATCAGGGTTGGAGCTCCGCAGTGCTTTGGCCCTCCAGGGAAAGATTTGAGGAGCCCTGACATGCACTATCCGTATCACGTTTTCATTTAGATATACTGACCTACTATTGATTTATCCATCCAAAACTTTCCCAGATCCACGACGTTCCGCGTGACACAGTGAATTCTGCTTTTATGACTGGGTTCCACGATTCTGTCCGTGTTTTCTGCATCGCAGCAGTCATGGGCCCTACTGATGATCACAGCCTTGTTCTTATCTTGGATGTTCTTGTGCTCACGGGTATCTCTGTCTCTTTCTGAAAGTAACTTCATGCGTCAGGAGTGTCTGGACTCCAGGTTTGTGTTTGATAGACCTCTCCCTGTGTCCCGGCTGGTCTCGCTCATCGGAAGCAGTATCCTTTAGCCTGTCGCTCTGCAGAGCTGCGAAAGCCACTGTTTCTGTCTCGTCTTTGCAGTGAGTGCTGGGTGAAGGGTGTATGTTTCTTTATCACGTGTTTCCTCAGAGACTCAGATTCCCACGCAGCGCTACGGCAGACGGCCGTATGGAGTCGGGCTGCTGATCGCAGGATATGACGTGAGTCCTGAGCTCTGATCGTGTGTGTGTGTGTGTGTGTGTGTGTCTTCAGTGACGTGTTCAGTCATGGATTCTTGCTGTTTTTTAGGACATGGGGCCGCACATCTTCCAGACGTGCCCCTCGGCCAATTACTTCGACTGTAAAGCCATGTCGATCGGCGCTCGCTCGCAGTCGGCCCGCACGTACCTGGAGAGGAACATGGAGGCCTTCCTGGACTGTAGGCTATCAGGACACCTCAAACTCCATATAAAACTCTTCTAAACTGCGTTTTTCTCTTTTATTATCCTGCAGGCAGTTTAAGACCTATTTGCTAATGCATATTTGCACTAATGCAATAATTACAAATGCATGAAAATATACCATAGCTCATATTTCTATTAAATGCAGTTAGCTGAACTTCAGAGTGCTTTCTGACCCTCTGAAGTAGACCTTATGTAATTAATTTTCTTTGAAATATGAAGTGTACTGCTACACTGATGAGTATCGTATTTAAATGTCATGTCTTTAAACATATTTGTAATTACACATTTGTGCTGAAAGTTGCAATTTAGTACATTTAAAATATATTAACTTCAAGTAGAATAACACATTACAGTTAAGCTTATAGTAAAGTACATGTTCTTTAGGATGTTCCTCAGCACATCAAAACAAGTACTTAAATACTTCTTAAAGCACGACAAAAGATTACGAAGTTATTATTAGTTGAATAAGTTATGAAATGAACTTTAATTAAAGTACACAGTGGTGACAGTAGAACCCGCTTTATATGAAGCGTCATCATCTACTGTGTGCTAACCTTTAAATGAATCATGTGATAGTGTAATTATTGTGTAGATATATTATAAAATACCTGCATGTATTTCCTGTAGTTACATCTATAATTACACCAATATAAGGTGGCACCTGAAAGTCTCCACTTTTATTTCATTAATATTATATTATCTGCAGTTGTTGTTAAAGATTTGAAGTCAGCACGGGTTCGGTTCAGCACTAGTTCAGTACAATGAAGTGTGTGTTTGCTGATCACGGTTCTGCTTCTGGTTCTGCTCGGCAGCTAATCTGAATGATCTGGTGCAGCACGGCCTGCGTGCGCTGCGAGAGACTCTTCCTGCGGAACAGGACCTGACCACAAAGGTTTGACGCTTCATCCAGTCGCTGTTCTCGCTCGTTACCGCCGTGACACTACTGACTGCTGCTTTCCTCTAGAACGTGTCCGTGGGGATCGTGGGGAAGGACATGGAGCTCACCATCTACGACGACGACGAGGTGGCGACGTTCCTGGAGGGTCTGGAGGAGAGGCCGCAGAGACGGGTGAGGGTTGTTCCCGCTGAGGGCAGATCTCTGAGCGGCCGTGATGTATTGATGGTGTTTGTCGTCCGCAGGTGGCCCAGCCGGCCGATGAAGCGGCTCCAGCTGTTCCCGATGAGCCCATGGAGCACTAACACACTTCTCCAGCTCTCCCAAATAACAAAACGAGACCTCTGTAACATTTAGACTCCTCACACATTACACGTTACGCAGTGAAACCTTCATTTTCTATCTGTGAGTTTGAGTAATAAAGCTGTTTGTTTCTTTCTGAGTGTTTTTGTGCTCTTCCTGTGGTGAGGTTATTTAATAGTTACCCGTTCAGTGCGCTCTCGATCAGAGTACATTACCACGGTCTGTCTGAAGCTAACGTCTGTCCTCTGCTGCTTCGCCAGAAAACGCTTCATTCAACATGTTTCACGTTCATCACGTAAGCCCTTCTTAGTGCAAATTAGAAATTAGAAATAAATTGTTCAAAAATAAGTGATTGCTGGGTTTGTCAGTCATTTCAGTAATGTGACTGAATTGCTGGACCCTTGCTGTCATTGGCAGTGTTGGCGAAAGTTACTTTGAAAGTAATGCATTACACTATTGCGTTACTCTCTAAAAAGTCACTTTTTAAGGAAAGTAATGTTAATTTTTCTTATCTGGGCTGGGCTTACTTACTGTTCGTTTTCAATAAAACAATTGGTAAATGTAAAAGCACTCATGTTTGACTGAAAGGCTGATTCCCGTCTGTTCAGTGAAGCTGATCTGGATTGAGTGACGAATAGGACGCAGGAGAAGAAAGTTAACGTTCTTCAGTAAGAAAAATACAAATGTTACTACAGTAGCCAACATTTGAAGTGGATCAAAAACGTTCAAGACGAGCGTATTTTGGTTTTGGAACAACTTTGATGAAAGGTTTTGATCCACGTCAAATGTTGACTAGTATAGTTGAAAGACATTGGTTAATAAAGCGGGATTTATACACAGATGATACCTGTGATATTTAACATTTAATCATTGCTGGTTTGTCATATTCTGAGTTTGTATTTCTCTGTCGTTCCTGAATCTGTCTGTGTGCAGTGAGGTGAGTAAATGCATGTTGAACTACAGTGAGATCAGATATCTCAGCATGCTGTCATCAATACATGGGAAATTAAGCCACTGGCATCACTTATTTGCAAAAGCAGCTCAAGAGTAATGTTACTGTACTCCTCACTCCCAGCACTGGTCTTTGGCTCTGACAGACTCTATAACAGGCAAGACATGAGATCAATGAGCAAGCAGATGAAGTTACCAGAGTATAATACCCTCCGCAGATCAGATCTTACATTCATACGTCAGCAAGTGTTGATCAGAATGAGATTAGTAACAAATGATTGACAGAAAGTTGATTGTACTGATGAGAACTGTATTGCGCTGCAGTGGATCATGCCAGAGCTCAGTCTGATAACAGATGTGCTCTTCCAGACGGTCACCAGTCTGACTCCAGAACAGAGCCTCTAAACCAGGTCTTTATGGAAATGAATGTTTTGAAAAGCTCAAGCCACTCTTAAACTCAGGTGTATGGATGTGTTCCTTCTGAAAGAGCTCAGGATCGATGTAGTTCAGGTCAGACCCGAGATCTTCATGATGTCCCTCACTGATGAACTCTTCATCTCAATAACTAATGAAGATGCAGTTCACTGCATGGAGAACCACAGAAATAAACACCAGGTGTGTGTTTGCGGTGTTTTATTAACACAAAATACAGCAGTCAATGATACACATTCATGCAAACATGCAAGCATGAAAAGAGAATATAAATAAATCATAAAAAATGAAAGCATCAATCACAATGTTTACTACACAAGCGATGAAATGAGAAGCACAGAAGCACAACTAAACGGAATTACAGCCAGCTTTCAGTAATAATGTGAAAACTAACTGAAAAAAAATAATAAAAACCTTTCCTGCAGACCTGTTAAATTAGTTTGTTGTACATTGCAAGTTGTTGTTTCTTTAGGTGATGAATTTTATGTAAATTTAGAGTATATAATATTTAAGATCCAAGAAATCTGAATTTGCAGAACTTGCATTTGAATGAGAAAAATGTTCATTTTTGTTCAAATTTCTTGGACCTCCAATATTATATACTCTATATTTGAGGTCCAAGAAATTTGAACAAAAAGTGTAATAGTTCTCATTCAGGTGCGAGTCCTGCGGTTTCCAGGACGATCAGAGGCTTTGTGCTGGACGCAGCGGCTCAGTAGAAACGCCCTGAACTCTGCATATTGTTGACATGAACAGCGGCTGAGGTTCCTGTTCAATAGAGAGCTGTGAAGGGCATCCACTGAGCTCGTGTGATGTGTTGACACAGCTGCTCTTCCCTGTGTGTCTCGCAAACACGTCCAGAGAGACAGCGAGTGCTCAGTATAACGTCTAGTGTCCGTGCAGCAAACAATCTCATTATTTAGATGGCTCATTGTTTGTTTCTCCGCCTGATGGTGCTGCGTTCTGACACTGGGCTGGGTGTGATGTCACTTCCTGTTTGAGCGTCTGTCTCAGGCTGTGATTGGCTGGTGGAGTCCTCCATCTCTGAGTTGGCATCTGTCCTCTGGTCGCTCGTCTCAGGATCATGGCTCTCTCTCATCTGAGCGTTTGTGCTCACGGGAGGAGAATGAACACAACAGAAATGCTCATTCAGCTCTTTCTCAGGAAGATCTGTGGAAAGAAAGCGCTGCGATCGTGATTACAGGCCTCTAGGATGCGTCAGTGATTGTGAGCGCAGCATGCGCGTCTCACCGGAGTGGTGGGTGTTCGCTGGGATGGTGTCCACGAAGCGTCCCTCCTGCATGACGCGAGTGATCTCCTGCAGCTGATGCAGCAGCTTCTGCTCCTCATCCACGGCCACCGGTCCTGCCACACTGAACACACACGTCACACACTCACGTCACGTCAACACACACACACACAGAGCGAGAGATCACACCTGTCAGAGCCGGCGCTGGCTGCAGAAATGATCCTCTCGATCACGTCCTTCGTCTCGTTCAGTCTGTCCTGCAGCTGAGCCAGCTCAAAATCAGCTGAGAGAGAGACGGGCCGTTACTCAGCAGACAGAGACAGCTGCTCATCAATGCAACGTGTTTAACGTGACACAGTGTCCAGGTGGTGTGTTCGTGTTCATACTTATTTTCCTCTTCATGTTTTCGGATCTGACTGCAGTGAATCGGCTCTCTGGAGGTTTGGTCGTTTTGCCTTTGGACGTGATCTTTAACAGAAACAAACAAACTCCTTGTTAAGAGTATGACAGAACCATTACCTCCACCACAAAAGACTGCTTTATAAATAATCTTCCTGATTTATCTCAGTTCCTCAGCATATCCAACAGCGCAGAACAACTGATGATGTGACAGAAACTGTGGACTCTCTCCTCTTGCACTTTAGATGCGGTTGCTCCTCTACGCTTGAGGAAGATTAAGGATAAGAGTCAGACACCGTGGTATAATGAGCACTCGCGCACTTCTTAGAGAAAAATGATATCTGTGAGGAATTCCAGTCAGGATTTAGATCGTATCATAGTACTGAGACTGCTCTCATTAGAGTTACAAATGACCTGCTTCTATCATCTGATCGTGGTTGTATCTCTTTATTAGTTCTACTGGATCTTTGTGCTGCGTTCGACACAATCGACCACAACATTCTTCTGAATAGACTACAAAACTTTGTTGGCATTAGTGGAAGCGCCTTAGCATGGTTCAAATCATACTTATCTGACCGCCATCAGTTCGTAGCAGTGAATGAAGAGGTATCATATCGATCACAAGTACAGTATGGAGTACCTCAAGGCTCAGTCCTAGGGCCGTTACTTTTCACGCTTTACATGTTACCCTTGGGAGATATTATCAGGAGACATGGTGTTAGCTTTCACTGTTATGCTGATGATACTCAGCTCTATATAGGTGTTAATTATCGGACCTAAAAACCCCACATGTAATAACCTAGAACATTATCTAACATTTGATGGTTGCTCTGTCAATTCTTCTTCATCAGTCAGGAACCTAGGTGTGCTGTTCGATAGCAATCTTTCATTTGAAAGCCATGTTTCTAGCATCTGTAAAACTGCATTTCTCAAAAACATATCTAAATTACGACCTATGCTCTCAACGTCAAATGCAGAAATGTTAGTTCATGCGTTTATGACCTCAAGGTTAGACTACTGTAATGTTTTATTGGGTGGTTGTTCTGCACGCTTGATCAGCAAACTACAGTTGGTCCAAAATACAGCAGCTAGAGTCCTTACTAGAACCAGGAAATATGAGCATATTATAAATAATGGTGGCTTGCCAAACACGCGTCACCTGAGCCTCCGGCTGAGGCGTGTGAGATGCGGTCTCACCTTGAACAGAATGTAGAGGATGTAGAGTAAGATGGCGAAGCCGTAGATGGGGATGATCTGGCCGGCGAGGTTGGACTTTCCTCCGGGGCCGGCTCCTTTGGCCCGGGCGATGGCCTCGGGGTTGTGAGCTCTGGAGGAGCGCTGCTGCTCCTCAGATACAGATACAGCGGGTCTGTGCGCAGTGGGAGGAAAATGACCCGCGGGCCCTTCGAGACACATTCACACACCACCATCAGTGTTTGGATCCTGGTCCAGATAACACTTACACACATTTACAGAGCACCACTGTTTATTTAAGGTTTTTGTATATATTTAAAAACCATTTCAAATACATTTCATGTCAAGTTGTGTTTCAATACGTGTACATACAACGTTTCAGTTACTCTATTCTGCGGTTATGCCTTACAAAATATATTTGTATTTATTTACAGAATCTAGCCTATTTATTTTCATTTTGGCCACAGGTGCGTTTGTGCTAAACTCTGGTTTAGAGGACAATGCAATGCCTTTCAAGAACCAAATGCAGAAAACACGTATATTTTGAGTGAACCTCGAAAGAAAGCGATCGTGCACTAATGAAAGGGAATAAGTGATGCGCGCGGATACAGACCTTCCGCGTGCGCCGCGTCTCTCTTTCCTCGCGACAGCAGCATCTTCGGCAGCAGCAGCGCGACGCACAGCAGCACGCACGACACGATAGTGAGCTTCTGAAAGGTGGACACGGACATGTTTACTGATATCTGACGCCGGAGCGACTCCAGACTGACCGCTTCTGCATCTGTGACGCGCACCTGCCTCCGCAGCCTCCTCCTCCCGCAGCTGCCATGGAAACCGAGTATATTACAGGATCAGAGAGAGTAATTCTCTTATCGGAACTTTTCACAGTGTGTTCAGTTCAAACAGAAAACTGTGTGTCAGCGGCGTGATTATTGATTTGTAAAGTACTGTCCGGCCGGCGGCTGAAACTGCGCTGGTCACGTGACCACTGTGACTTTCCTCAGCGCTGATGAAGACACACTAATCACAGACGCTTGCGATCGTTTGAGTGCTGGTTTTTTTCTTTCTTTTTATTTATTTAGACTACTGGTACAATTTCAATTTTTATGTCTTTTTTATTTTTATGTTCAATTTTTAATCGTTTTAATTACCAGGTTTAAAACGTTTACACATTTGTTGTACAAATATCTCCGTTGAGTCTTATTTCAGCGTCACAGGAAAACGATAACAATAATGTGTAACACAATTTGTATTAGTATACAGCCCCTTTAGTGTATAATTGTTTATATCGTGTATAAAGTTTGCCAAACACGCGTACTTTGTTCTTGCTGGAAATGAAATAAAGGCCCTTCATGTGGCGAAGCTGTTCCTCCCGACCATTAATCATTAATTATCAGTCTATGATGCTGATTTGTGCGCATGTGTGTCGCAGCAGTAGCTTCGACTCCAGCCTGCAGGCGGCGCTCTCTCACTGAGATCCCGCTCCACGCGATCGACACGCATTATCTCGCGAGATCACGGGTCAACTTCCTCTTTGCGTTCTCTGCCGCCATGGTAGGTGCTCACGAAGAGCTCTCCGTCTCTGATTAAACATGATCCTTCTCAATCCTGTGTGAAATAGAGTCAGAACAGCGTTATATCGAGTCGATGTGCTGCGCTGTAGGGTTAAGTGCGATCATCGGTCTGTATTGCGCAGATGTGTAGCGGCACACAGATATTTTGGCGGTATTGTTGAGCTGTAGCGGTGCTAGCCTCGGCGCTGCGGTGTTTCTCAGGAGTCTGCTGGAGCACCGCAGCGTGTAAACCACGTTAATCGTGTAAACTACATTAATCGTGTAAACTACATTGACTTTAATGTGTTTTCTCCACAGCCGACCAAGAAGTCCAAGACCAGGAAGCTGCGCGGGCACGTGAGCCACGGGCACGGGCGCATCGGTCAGTACCGCGCGGGGCTGTGTGTGTGTGTGTGTGTGTTGTGAATGCTGTGAGTGAGTGTGTGTGTGTTGTGAATGCTGTGTGTGTGTGTGTGTGTGTGTGTTGTGAATGCTGTGAGTGTGTGTGTGTTGTGAATGCTGTGAGTGTGTGTGTGTTGTGAATGCTGTGAGTGTGTGTGTTGTGAATGCTGTGAGTGTGTGTGTGTGTGTGTGTGTGTGTGTGTGTGTGTGTTGTGAGAGTGTGTGTTGTGAATGCTGTGTGTGTTGTGCTGTCTCTGACTGTAACCTCTCCTCTAGGCAAGCACAGAAAGCATCCCGGGGGTCGAGGCAATGCTGGAGGGATGCACCATCACAGAATCAACTTCGATAAATAGTGAGTATAATCCTGAGACCCTCGGAGCGACTCGCTCGTTCAGTCAGGGACTCAGTAAAACACTGTGTGTGTGTGTGTGTGTGTGTGTGTGTGTGTCCTGCAGCTTCAGAAGCTGCTCATGTGTCAGATCTGAGATGTGCAACAGTGTGATTCAGTGCTGGACTGTGTCTGAAAGTCGTGTTTCTTTAGGAAACCTGGAAATATCAGGAAACGCGTCTTCTAGGCTCAACCCATTTAATCTCAAAGATTTCTCAGACATGAAAATGAATCATTAATAACTCCTTGAAATAATCAATAATCATTTTTTTTAATTATGGAAAAGTTAGTTTTATGGTTGGTCACAATAGTGTGGGATAATGTGAATACTGAAATGAATATTTCTGCAATCATCAACTTTTGTATATCTCAGCCCAGTTATTAACCCATTTAAAACTGTTTCATCACACTCCGTGGTTACTATTATACATAAAAAATTACCCTTATACAACTCTGAATAGATATACTAAGATAAAAACACAGTTCTCCAGCTGGTCACTATTGCGGTCATCAAGACGTTTACTCATTCTGTGACCACACTCAACAAAACTAGCATTAATTGTGAATTCATATATTAATGCTAAAGCTGTATTTATCATACTTTACTAGCCTTTTGTTTTGGTGCACATTTAATTGAGACCCTTATTGTTTTTCCATATTTGCAGAAAATGCACTAAACATCAGTCAGTAAGGTTTATAGAGCTTTATGAATGTAATCCTTCTTTATGGTCACTATTGTGGGGTTAAATGGGTTGATATGACCTTTACACGTATTGAGACCTTGATGTCTTTTAAAGTCCAGTCTTTTCTATGCCGTCAGCAGATGTTTTAACCAAACTCACGTCTTGTTTTCTGTGGAACCGGTCAACATGAGTATCTTATGCTGTTTTACTTCTCAAGTAAATGTATCTTGATTCAAAACTCTTCAGATGTTTGTAATGGAAAAATAAAATGGCAAAAAAAGTGATGTTCCTCAGTATTGCCGTGTGATCAGAGCACAGTGAAAGAGATATAAGATGTTTAAACTGTGCTAATGCTGCTCACTTGACCTTTTTGATAGCATAGACATTGCTTCTAGGGCTGAGCAAGATTAAAATCTAGAAAATAAATGAATAAATGTTATATACACATCTAACTTTTTAATTGATTTTATTTAATGTTTTTTAGAACGTTTAACCGGTTCTCGATATTTACAATTTTTAACTTGTCAACTTAAATATAACATGACTCAAGTAACTTTTTAAAATGATATTTATTAACTCTAGCTACAAAAGTGCAGCACATATGAAGCTGTAAATATTAAACAAATCGCTTGTTCTCTGCAGAAAACACGCATGAACTACAACAGCCTGTGCAAACTTGTCTTATACATGTGACCCTGGACCACAAAACCTGTCATAAGTGTCAATCTTTACAAAATTGAGATTTAAACATCATCTGAAAGCTGAACAATCTTTCCATTGATGTCTGGTTTGTTAGGATCAGACAATAGATTCCAGATTTTCTCATCAGACAAATGAGGGAGCAAAAAAATCTAAATTTTGAGAAAATCACCTTTAAAGTTGTTCAAATGAAGTTCTTAGCAATGCATATTACTAATCAAAAATGAAGTTTTGATATATTTATGGTAGGAAATTTACAAAATGTCTTCATGGAACATGATCTTAACTTAATATCCGAATGATTTTTGGCATAAAAGAAAAATTAATCATTTTGACTCATACTGTGTATTGTTGGCTATTGCTACAGATACAGCTGTGCTGCTTATGACTGGTTTTGTGCTGCAGGGTCACATATGTTCAGAAATGAGGAAAATGCTTCAAATAATTGTGAAGTGGAGGTAATTGAGGTTCCTGGAGTGCTGATTGTTGTGTTTCCTGCAGTCATCCCGGGTATTTTGGGAAGGTGGGCATGAGACATTACCACTTGAAGAGGAACACTCTCTTCTGCCCCACCATTAACCTGGACAAGCTGTGGACGCTGGTCAGCGAGCAGACGAGGGTCAACTACAGCAAGAAGCCCGACGGCCCGGCACCCATCATCGACGTCGTGCGCGCTGTGAGTGATCTAGATCCAGGACTGGAAACACTGCTGCATACACACCTTGTGTTAATCACGTGTCTGTCTGAGTGGGTTTGTCTGCACTCGCAGGGTCAGAGGTCCTCACTGATGTAGCAGAATGTGAGAGAAATGGCTTGTGTTTGACTTCTTGTGAGGCTGATCAATCAAGTGTTTAGTGTCAGGTTTCCTCTGTTAGTTTGAGCTCAGTTTGAAGCTTTCGAGTAGTTCACCTTCAGAATGAAATGTTGAACACAAAAGATGATCTTTTGACGACAACTAAGAAAGAAACTCGTTCAGTAAATGACCATTTTCATTTTTAAGGTGAACTATTCCTATAAAGTTGAAAAGGTGGTCATACACAGTTTCATATCCCAGTCCAAAAAAGCATGGTTTTCCAGATGTGTATTTTCTTATGTTTGAGTGATCTGTGTGAAGTGTCTCTGGCTCCAGATGATTATGCTGATATTGTGCTGTGTTTCAGGGCTACTTCAAAGTGCTGGGAAAAGGCAAACTGCCCAAGCAGCCGGTCATCGTGAAGGCCAAGTTCTTCAGCAGACGGGCCGAGGAGAAGATCAAGGGTGTGGGAGGAGCGTGCGTGCTGACCGCTTAAACTCCTTTTGCTAAATAAAATATGTGGAAACGAATGCTCCTTGTTTGTGTTTCTCGTGTCCCGGCGAGTGATGGTGTGCTCATGGAAACCTGGCAGGTGACCAGCTGTGCTCTGGCTTCGAGGTCATCTTCAGGTGTTTACAGCCTTGAATCTCATCGGTGGCTTTACTTGGATGTCCAACGCGATCGTCCTATATATCGGTAAATTGAACACCAGCTTCTGGATGGTTGCGTGTTCTTGGCAGATGAAATCAGGGGAAAAGCTTCATCATTGCTGCGGGGGAACCCCTGGTTACTGTATTTTGTTTTACGATGGAAAGCATGTTAGCAGGAAATCTAATTGAATCCTGGGTTTAGTTCAGGAACTTTAATCACGTTACTTCACTTTTTTTTTGACAGAAAAAATGCACAAAGCAATACAAACATCTGAATTTGTAGATAAGACTACATGATACAAGTATATATACACTAGTCAACATTTGAAGTAGATCAAAACTTTTAAAGTTATCCTAAAACCAAAATGTGTTTTTGTCTCAGGACAACTTCGGTTAACTTTTTTTTGATCCACTTGTGTATGTTGTGTAATATATAACATACACGTGTGTGTGTGTGGTTGAGGTGACATGGCATTTTCACTGTCCCACAAGATAAAAATGAAGAATTAATAGTCATGATTTAAAATGCACTAAATGGTTAAACATTTCTTTGTCCTACATGGACCTGTTATAAAAGCTGCAGTGTTATTCATATTATTTATATATATATATATTTTTTTTAGCTAAATCTCAAAATTGTCCTATGGTGTCTCAAGCATAGTTCAATAGGCAAGTTTATTTATATAGCACATTTCATACACGGTGAACAACCAGGAATTAAAAGATTATAAAAAGACATAAATTTATTTAAAACTTAAGAATAGAAAATAATTATAGACAGTGCGGTCAGTCTGGATGTAGCACAGCGCTCATTCAACAAATGCACAGCTAAACAGATGAGTTTTGAGTCTGGATTTAAAAGTGGCTAATGTTTCAGCACATCTGATCTCTTCTGGAAGCTGGTTCCAGCTGCGGGCGGCATAATAGCTAAAAGCAGACTCCCCTTGTTTTGTGTGAACCCTTGGTGTTTCCAACGGACTCGATCCTAATGATCTGAGTGGTCTGTTAGGTTTATATTCAGTGAGCATATCTCCAATGTATTTAGGTCCTAGGCCATTGAGAGATTTATAAACGAGTAAAAGTACTTTAAAATCAATCCTAAATGTAACTGGGAGCCAGTGTAAGGACCTGAGGACTGGTGTGATATGCTCAGATGTTCTGGTTCTGGTCAGAGTTCTGTCAGCAGCGTTCTGGATGAGCTGCAGCTGTCTAATGGGCTTCTTGGGAAGGAGACCATTACAATAATCCACCTGCTGGTGATAAAGGCATGGACAAGTTTCTCCAAGTCTTGACTGGAAACAAAACATCTAATTCTTGCAGTGTTTTTTAGATGATAGTAAGCTGATTTAGTTACTGCTTTGACATGACTACTAAAACTAAGGTCTGTCTCCAGAAACACCCCAAGATTTTTGACTAGGTTTTTAGTTGTTTGACCCCTAGAGTCAAGGTATGCATTCACCTTGAGAACTTCATCTTTGTTTCCAAATGCAATGACTTCAGTTTTGTCCTTATTTAACTGAAGAAAGTTCTGGCACATCCAACAGTTTATTTCATCAATGCATTGGCAGAGGGAGTCAATGGGGCTGTAGTCATTTGGAGATAAGGCTGGGTAAATCTGGGTATCATCAGCATAGCTGTGAGGGCAATTTGGTTCTTTTTCATTATTTGACTGAGTGGGAGCATATACAGGCTAAACAAGAGCGGTGCAAGAATTGAGCCTTGTGGGACTCCGCATGTCATGGACGTCCACTTAGACTTATGCTCTCCTATACTCACATAATAACCTCTCCCTTCTCAGTATGACCTGAACCATTTGAGCAGTGTTGGGCACGTTACTTTAAAAAAGTAATTAGTTATAGTTACTAGTTACTTCTCACAAATAGTAACTGAGTTAGTAACTGAGTTACATCATTATAAAAGTAACTAATTACCATGGAAAGTAACTATTGCGTTACTTTTAAAAAAAATGTTCAAATGTCAAATAACTGTGGATGCCCCAATATTAAATATGTTAAATTAATGAAATGGACACTAAAAAGAATAAATTATTATTATAAAACATTGTGCATTAACCTACACTATTTATCTACTGACACTTAGTATCAGTCAGTCAAGCATTATAATATAATATTATGATAATTTAATATTATATGATGATAGAACTTTAGTAATTAGAATAACCAAGTATGAATGCATATTTGTCATCAATATAAAACGCCCTAAAGATTAATGAGCTGCTGGGTTCATGAATATTAATCATGTTGTCTGCGTTCGCTCGAACTGATTTGCTGAAATCAAAACAGGGACGATAATAGGTGAGCGCCAGCCAATGAGATTGTCGTTTGCGCATTAGCTCCGCCCACTACCAGAGAGCCGGGCAGTTCTTAAAAGCTGAAGAATTCCAAAAGAATTCCGTTATTTTGACAGGAAAATACAACAAAGAATATCGTTTACATGTAGCGTGTCAGTTCTGCATGTTATGAAAGACTCTCTTGCTCTGTATCTTTCTTTGCGTGCGTGTATGTGAGAGAAAGTGACGGCGAGTCGTGCGCTTCACACTAGAGTTTACGGTACGTCAAATACAGCTACACTGCGCATCCATTCAGATGAACTGAACAATTAAATTCTAATAATATAATATAGTAACGCCACATTTTATTGTCAGTAACGGTAACGGCGTTGTAACGGGGGAAACAGTAATTCGTTTGATTACTCGTTACTGAAAAAATAACGCCGTTAGTAACACCGTTTATTTATAACACCGTTATTCCCATCACTGCATTTGAGTACCATCCCAGAAAGCCCGATCCAGTTTTCCAGTCTCTCTAGTAGTATGTTATGATCGACAGTGTCAAACGCAGCACTAAGGTCTAGTAGTACCAGAACTGATATTTTGCCTGAATCAGAATTGAAGCGAATATCATTTATTATCTTAATGAGTGCTGTCTCTGTGCTGTGATGTGCTCGGAAACCAGATTGAAAATTGTCCAGGTATCCATTTGAGTTTAGTTGTTCAGCTGATTAAAAACTACCTTTTCAATAATCTTACCTATGAACGGAAGATTTGATATTGTGTTATCAAGATTGCGCTTTTTCAGAAGGGGCTTAACAACTGCAGTTTTCAGGGAGTTTGGAAAATGTGGGAAGTGTGTCAAGATAGCAAGTTGATGATTTAAGGTGCTGTACTATTTCTTAAAAATTTTTGCAATCAATTGCTTCAAAAACAGACAGTCACTTCTTTTTGAAGTTGCGGTCGAATCTGTGTGACCTGTGCATAACTTGAAGATATCTTCTTTCTGATATTATTGATCTTCTCAGAAAAGAAGGAAGCAAACTCATTGCATTTACTGTCGGAGAGCATTTCACTGGGAATCTGACTTGGGGGGTTTGTCAGTCTCTCCACAGTAGCAAAAAGAGTGCGAGAGTTGTTTAAGTTACTGTTTATAAGGTTTGAGAAGAAGGTCTGTCAGCTGTGGCTAGTTCCACATTGAAAGCATGAAGGCTGTCTTTATAGATGCTTATAAAAATAAATTACAACTTTTATAAAAGAAAAGAAATGCAGAAAATAAATAGAATCAAAATGATGCCTTAAAAAGAGTAGCCTTATAGTTTAAAAAAAAATGCATTCACATCTGAATGAATATAGTACGAATATCAATCATATTTATCTGTTCCACACATGCAGCTAGAAGAGTTTCAGTAACACTGATTGAAAGAGACTGGATTTTGTTGATAAATCATTTTTTTGTTTTGTTTAAAATATGTTGACATTGTTTGTATCAAAATTATACTTTCTTTCTCCTTTGAC
>CM071962.1:24617500-24620000 GCA_036784905.1 Acrossocheilus fasciatus | reverse complement strand
AAAATGCTTGCAAATGTCATTAAACATTCAATTCATATACAGAAAGGAAACAGAAATACATATCTGTGGAACAGAACATTAACAGAAACGGCAACAAAAGTAAATGGAACTTTATTTCTTTTTAGTGTTACATTACAATACGCAACGACACATTCACTAAACTAAAGCATACTGTGTTTCTAAATTAAGGCAAGCAAACAAAATATATAAGTTACATGTATTAAAAATTTAGTAGACATGTAAGGCAGTAAATAATAAACACCATACTTAAAAAAACAATATGACTTTTCTGTTTGGCATAAGACCTTAAAATATATCAGCACAGAAACGGTTTATCTTTGGTGCATGAAATCACCTTCAGTTCATTAGTGTTTGTACTGTACCGCCCATCTGGTGCAAACTGTAAATATTAATCAAGCCACACATCTCAGGATACAGATGCATTAGAAATCTACGAGTCTAAGTGACTTCTCGATTCTGTATAAAATCTAAGACATTATTGGACTTAACATGGAATTTATGGTTTTCAAGTCTGTTACACTATGAACACATTGTGAATGAGAAGTATAATGTCTTATGAAATATGTTCCACGACGTTAATGCTTGCTCGGCGTAAAGACGATGAATACCATCAGGCACCATTAAATATGAAAAGCAAAAACTGTAAAAGCATTGGAAAAATGACCATCTTACGAGTGAAAACATGAAATATGGAGGTACATTTGATTAAAAGAATTAAAGCAGGCTCGTCACATTAACGTTATTTTCTGAGAGTTTGAAGACACAGAAGAGCGAATAAAGACCGTCCACTTCAAATCTGCTGCGGCTTTCCCAGATACATCATGAATATTAGGATCTCATTTTCATTGTGACCTCTGATTACGTCAATTTGTTCAAAAATTGTCTAAAAATCCTTACAACTTCTCCCATGTTTAGGCTTCGTTATAAATAGAAGACAGTAGATATTTTCAATCATAAACAACTGCAAACAAAACAACCAAAACCTTCAGGATTGAAAATCAAAAGGAAATATCACATTTCAATCTAAACACCTAACAGTCTTTTGTATGGTCAGACAGCCTCAGCACTCCAGGGTCTGTCCTTACACCGGATATGCTCTCCACACTCTCACAAATAAAGAAGCTGTCACTGGGGCCGTACCTTTTCAAAAGGTACATGTTTGTACCTAAAGGGTCCATTTTTGTACCTTAAAGGTACATATTAGTACTTATAGTGTACATATTTGAACCTAATAGGTACAAAAGTGTACCTTTTGAAAAGGTACCGCTCCAGTGACAGCTTTTGTACCTTCATTTGTGAGAGTGCAGGTAGTTTAACTGTTTTGCCGTGACAATAACTGACCTGCAAGACAAGACAGAAGACAGTGTCCACCGTCATCTCCATGGCCTTCATCAAACACACCTCGCCGGGATTACTAGAGCTGACCGGCTCTGGTTCATGCTAATGTCCAGCAGCGCTAAGAAACTGCTGCGTAATGAATGATGCAGAAAATGGAGCTCACACAGACAGAAGTGTTTTCGGTCACATGTGTAACGGCAGCATTCACTGAAAGAGACCAATGGCACAAGCACACATTAGCGAAGCGGGAGGAGCTGTCCGATATGAGCTGGGGCAGTCTGGGTCGTCAGTGGAATGTAACGAGGAAAGTCGGAGGCGGCTGGGGTTAGTAGTTTCTGCAGGCCGTGTGCGACGCGGAGCGCGAGCGCGTCAGGGGACTCGTCTCCTTACAGCCGTCCTCTAGCCGGGTCTTTCCCTGCTCCTCTTTCATGAACAGGTCCATCATGAGGATCTTCTCTTTATGGATCTGCAAGCTGATGTCTTTGGGAATATCTGGGATGATCCAGTCCACAACGTCACTCATCAACATCACCACGTTCTGCAGAGGACGAGAGGAGACGTGCATGAGTCCTATCACAAACCTCTGAAGAGGCGAATCAGTAGAATAAAAGCTGCTTTCCTTTTGTGCAGCTCACTCAATGCCTTTGATAGCATGACAAAACATCCACAAATATAATTTTCTCCGTTTTTATCATTTTTATCCTTTGAGTATTTATTGCCTTTGGCAGTAATTTAAGGTAGCTGATACTGTGAGTCTTCGGATGTGAGACACTAACCTGAAAGACAATGACAAACGCGAGTCTGGCGGCCAACACAGCCCAGAACTCTTTAGAGATCTCGTATGGTGTCGGAGACCACGGAGGCTCTCTGTAGTCTTTATACCTGGAGGAAAAGGAGGAATTAAACATTCATGTGGTGTTAATTGAGTTAGAGCTCCAATTATAGGTGACCGTACCTGCAGATGTCCACATGGAAGCCCAGGTGGAACGGGTCCAGCGGAGCGGTGCCGTTCTGGAAGTGACTGACGTTAAAGTAAGACAGCGTGTGGTTGAGAAAGCCGTGCATCGACCCGTCTGGACTGTACATGTACTGATAGACCAGCCGTGGAATAAAGTCTGACGTGAAGGAGATCACAAACGCC
>CM071962.1:24590000-24612500 GCA_036784905.1 Acrossocheilus fasciatus | reverse complement strand
TACATAAAGACTCACAGAACTGCCACATTTACTGATCTTTTTTCACTTAATGTCATCTTGACATTTTTTTATTTTTTTGGTAACACCTTAGTTTAGGGACCAGGGCTATGTTTCCCAAAAGCATCGTAAGCCTAAGTTGGTCGTAGCTCCATTGGTTTCAATGCTTTTGGGAAACTCAACCCAGTTCTCTCTAATAACAAGTTGCTTATTAGCATTCATATTACTAGCATATTGGCTGCTTAATAAAGCACTTATTCTCCGTGGCATCCCTAATCCTACCCAATACCTAAATTAACAACTGTATTACTAACTATTATTAAACAGTAATTACGAGATTACTGAGCCAACATTTCAGTTAATAGTTAGTTAACAGTGAGAACTGGACCTTAAAATAAAGTGTGACCTTTTTATGGAAAGCTGCAGTGTTTATTACAGCACTGGTCAAAACAGTAATATTCTTAGATAGTTTTACCACTTAATAAAAGCTGTTTTTTAATGTGAATATATTGTAAAGTGTAACTGATTGCTGTGATTGCTCCAGTCCTCACACTGTAGAAAACAACAATTGTTTCAACTTGAAATAATGTGTTACCCCGCAGACTAAAACTGTTAAGCTTAGTCAACTAAAATATCCAAGTAGTCTCTGAGTGTCACGTCATCCTTCAGAAATCATTCTAATATGCTGATTTGCAGCTCAAAAAATAATAATTGTGCTGCTTAATAATTTTCTGGAAACATCATTTTTCACCAGTTTAATGCATCCTTGCTCAGTAAAAGCATGTTGAACTGTAACATGAAGAACAGAAGTGCTTTTTCAGCATGGTGCCCACTACAGCAGACGGATGTAGCTTTGCTGAACAGCAACACATTCGTTAATGATACCTGATGTTCCTTATATATTATTCTTTTAAAAAGTATATTTGTACCTGTCTGGATCTCCTGGAATAAAAGACGCTTCACCACCGCTGAATTTAGGTTGTCATAGATCAGGAGAACAATGACATATACAGAGAACATATCATATATCACATCGTATGACGGTAAGGGTCAAAGGTCATCACCCACGGTGGTTGGGATGGGTAAAGCGGATTTTAAAGATCTGTCCACTCTAGTAGGAACCGTGCATCAGAGGGTTACGTCCATATCCATATTCACATGCTCATATACGGACTGAATATGAATATATACGAGATACTTTACATCATGTTTGCATCTGTCAGCATTAGTTAACTACATTAGTTAAGATGAACTAACAATTAACAATGCTTTTACAGCACTTATTCAGATAATGCTGATTTCAACATTTACCTTTTTTTAAATCAAATGTTTTATCTGTTAACGTTAGTTAACGAACTGTGAACGAACATAAATATCTCTATAAACCTAACATACTGTAAAAAAAGATTAAGAAATGCTGTAAAAATGAACTCCTCATTGTTAGTTTATGTTAGCTAATGCATTAACGGTAACACTTTATTTCAGGGTCTCTTAACTAGTTGCTTATTAGCATGCATATTACTAGAATATTAGCCATTTATTAGTAGTAATTAAGCACATATTAATGCCTTATTCTACATCCCTAATCCTAAACTTAACAACTACCACACTAACTATTAATAAGCAGCTAATTAGGAGTTTATTGAGGGAAAAGTCGTAGTTAATAGTGAATAAGTGTTCCCTACTCTAAAGTGTTACCGCATTACCATAAAGTCTTATTTGTTAAGATGAGTTAAAGTATAACCCAACAGTGTTGTCAAATGTACAGATTCATATGAAGCAGGAGCTGATGTAGGACAGTCTTACCATTAAAAGCATCATGATGAGGTTGGTCATATACGCTGGAAATCTGTCTCTGCACGTAAGCTTTTCTTTCTCTGGCTAAAGAAGAAAAACACATTCAGCCACACTTCAGGACTGACTCGGGAGTATGTTTAGTGTTGGCAAGCTCAGGAAACCTATGTATTCTAGTAATGACATTCAAAAACAGTACCGTAACTACTAAAGTATATCTTATTATTTTAAATCTGTATTTAAATCAGAGATCTCAAAGTAAAAAGAGGGGTTACACTTTATTTTAAGGTGTCCTTGATACAAAGTCATATTAATTAACTACATGTAGTTACTAAATGGGATTAGGGTCTGGTTTAGAGTTACTTGCATGTAATTATGCATAATTAATTGTTATTATATTGGTAAGTAAATGCAAGGACACCTTAAAATAAAGTGTTACCTATAGAGGTGCTAAAGTATCAGTGTCTGACAGTAATCAGTGTTGAGCACTACTGTAAGATTAACCCGGCCTGCTTTAATATTTGAAAATGATTAACACTGGTTAGAAATTCAGAAAAGTAATCAAATGTAATCAGTTCCATTACTTTAATAAAGGAGCTGAAATAGTAGCACACTTTATAAGATTTTTGAAAGGGTAACCTGTAACAGAATACATTTACAAAGTTACCTTCCAAACACTGGCTATAAATACTGAATTACATTATTTACATAAAATAATGTTGTTTATTTTGGAAATGCATATGGTTTCAAAGCAGCTTCAAATATATAACAGTGAGTTCATTTCGCATTCACAGAAGAACAACACACCAGCGTCACCTGTGATTTATGATCTTTCTTCAGAGATTTCTGCATGACTCGGAATTCATATTCAGCTCGCGGGTGATCCTGACGAAACAAATGACAACATATATGACAAAACTGACAGACAGAAGGAGAGAGAGAGAGAGAGAGAGAGAAAGAACGAACGAAAGAGAAACTCTGTTGAATAAAGCAGCATATTCTGGTTAGGTATGTTTTGAAGCATGGCTGCTGGTTTGAGCTGGACATAAGCTACTAGCTTCTGCTCAGGACCAGCATGCTGGTTTTTCCAACAGGAAGAAAGGAAGGAAGGAAGGAAGGAAGGAAGGAAGGAAGGAAGGAAGGAAGAAAGAAAGAAAGGAAGGAAGAAAGAAAGAAAGAAAGGAAGAAAGAAAGGAAGAAAGAAAGAAAGAAAGGAAGAAAGAAAGAAAGAAAGGAAGAAAGAAAGAAAGAAAGGAAGAAAGAAAGAAAGGAAGAAAGAAAGAAAGAAAGAAAGAAAGAAAGAAAGAAAGAAAGGAAGGAAAGGAAGAAAGAAAGGAAGGAAGAAAGGAAGCAAGAAAGAAAGAAAGAAAGAAAGAAAGGAAGGAAAGGAAGAAAGGAAGGAAGGAAGGAAGAAAGAAAGAAAGAAAGAAAGAAAGAAAGGAAGAAAGAAAGAAAGAAAGGAAGGAAGGAAGGAAGGAAGGAAGGAAGAAAGAAGAAAGAAAGAAAGAAAGAAAGAAAGAAAGAAAGAAAGAAAGAAAGAAAGAAAGAAAGAAAGGAAGGAAAGGAAGAAAGGAAGAAAGGAAGGAAGGAAGGAAGAAAGAAAGGAAGGAAGGAAGGAAGAAAGAAAGGAAGGAAGGAAGGAAGGAAGGAAGGAAGGAAGGAAGGAAGGAAAGAAAGGAAGAAAGAAAGAAAGAAAGAAAGAAAGAAAGGAAGAAAGGAAGGAAGGAAGAAAGAAAGGAAGGAAGGAAGGAAAGAAAGGAAGAAAGAAAGAAAGAAAGAAAGAAAGGAAGGAAGAAAGAAAGGAAGGAAGGAAGAAAGGAAGGAAGGAAGGAAGAGAGCGGGCTTGTCTTCAGGTGAGTGAGTCTCAGCACATGCTATAATTCGTGAGAGCGGATGAAGCGACAGCGTGTTTAGAGAGTTTTGAATATGTTCAAACCTTCAGTGCTTCCTACACACACACACACACACACACACCAGGGGAAGAAGAGGACGACAGCGTTAAATGACAGACTAGTGAAATGACCACTGATGACGTGAGGTGAGCTAATGTGAGCGTGTGGTGTGATCAGACCTCCTCCTCCTCAAACCCTGTCAGATCCCACTCGTAGTTGAGACGCATCTGCCGCCTCTTCCAGTGCTCCATGAAGAACGCCGCTGGAACACACATTAATAACACTGACGTGAGGAAATGAACTCCATTACACTTCTGACCCACACCTGAGAAACCATTAGGAGAAAAGCTGCTAAATGTAGCAGAATGTGATCAAATATTAACATGTTCATTATAAAGATGATTCATAATAATCGTGTAAATGATGGGAGCAGCTAAATCAGACCATGTGCAGACTTTCACACATCGGCTAAACTCATGGATGAGCATTGAAATGAAACACAGGACGAGGTGCAAAAGCAGAACAAGCCCAGATTTCTGCACACGGCTCATAAAGCAGCAGAGATATAGCAAGCCTACGATATTCATCTCTTTGTATTTATACTTGTGACCGAGCAACAGCTGCCATGTCTCTCCTCCGAACAGATGGAAGCACAGTAAATCTTATGTGTGAACTTCTGCCCCCGAGCAGAGCTAAAGTCAGCGGCTTCCTGTCCGAATCCCTCGGCGGACGACACTGAGCAGAGCCTCACAGACGCACAGGAAACAGCCGAACAGATGATAACCACCACACGACGGAGAGATGTTTGCTTCAGCACAGAGAGAACGAGGAGCACTGAGCTCATTACACACGTGATGCAGGATTACTGACCGTCACCACAACATGGTTCACTATATCAGTTCACTCACTGAATTACGTGTCTTCAAATACTATTTACTTCACTCTTAATAATAAAGGTGCTTCACGAAGCCATAGAAGAACCTTTTTATCGAAATGGTTCAGAAAGATCCTTTAACATCTGCGAACGAAGGTTCTTCAGATTATAAAGAGATGGTTCTTTTGTGGAACCAAAAACAGTTCTTCTGTGGCATCGCTGTGAACACCTTTATTTTTAAGTGTTCGATCAAAATTTGGTACCACTTCATTTCACAGTGATCTTGTTATGTATGCTAGATGTACTTCATGTAGTGATAACAGTCAATTATACATAGCAAGGCCATAATTAATATCCCTCATTATTACACTGAAGCTCAACCCTAAACCTGCGCTTTCACCTGCAGCTCCTCGCACCCCAGCCTCCGCAGCAGCAAACACAGTAAATACACTGAGATCTCACCCCACAGCGCCATGAAGATGGAGAAGAAGACGGTGGCAGGGTTATCGAACAGGTGACTGGCCCGGGCCGTGCCACACGCCGTGCTCAGGTTCCAGTAGCTGCACACGCGGTCACACAGCGGACACATGGTGATGTTCTTCCGCTGGTCACAGATCTCCATACTGCCAACAGAACAAGCACCCCGGCCATTAACTGAGATCTGATTACGGGAAACGCACAAGCACGTTACAGTTGTGGTGTGTTTATAACATACTTTCATGAATTTGTATTTAACTCATTTTATTTTCCATTTCAAAATTCCAGACTCAAATTTCCAAACCTCTCGGTAGATTTTCAGACCATATTCATCATAAATGGTTCATACAGCATTATTTTCAGATTTATATTGGGTCTGTAGTACAGTCATCTGTAAACATTTTTATTTTCTCAGAGTTTTTTTTTTTATTGATTTTCTCGAAGTGACAACACACAGAGTCCCTTAAATAAAATAAAATAAAATAAAATAAAATAATAATACAGACTGTTACATGCACACAAGAAACTTTTTTGAAAATATTCACGTGCACGGAAATGTTTTGCATGCTTACGCATTACAGTTTCTATCTTTCTATAACCTATTTCCCCTGTGCATCACTGCCATCTGTTCATTACTGTGACAGCATGGATGCACATGAGTTAACAGAGATCCACCTGCTTTTCTTATGGTAGTACCTCTGATATCAAGGCCTAATGTCCAATTGAACACATCGTCTGTGGCGGCGGAGAAACCATGACACAAAACTGGCCAATCAAGGGTCTATAAGGAAGACTGGTACTGTAAAGAAGCGCCTAAGTTTGGCTTTCACTGGGGCCTAAGTTTGGCTTTCACTGGGGCATATTTCAAGGACTTTAATGCGTATTCAGTGAACACAGGCCTATACGCGATCCTATACGCTAAATGTAATGGTTTCCTGTGTGCACATACAAGTCTGAATATATTTTTATTTTTGCAAAGGTCCTTGAGGCTAATTAATACGGTGCTAAGAATACAGTGTGAAGAAACCCGAAATGCTTATAACTGGCATTTTCATAATAAAAAAGTACACATTTGACAACCACTAAAGAATCACTAAACAGCTGCCATGAAACCTCACTTCTTGTATTTATTTTCATTAAATTAAATTATTAATTTTCTATTATAAACAATAAATAAATAGGGGCAAAATCTGGAAACACAAATATTTTCCATGCTTTTCCAAACCGTGGAGGAACTCTGTAAGAAACTCTTTTCACTGACCATTTAAAAAGAAATCCGCTTCAAGCCTTATTTTGTGTCATTTCTCAGAAAGTGTCACATTATAAAGCGTCATTTTAAACGAAACTAAAATTAAATCATTTCCATGCTTTCATTAGAGCAGGTGATGATCAACTCTTTCAGCCCCAGAACTGAGCTGAAACGGCTCCATCAGGCCCTTCTCGTTCTGTCATAATATCCTGACAGTGACACGCTCCAGAGGGACCGGCACACAGATGTTTGGTTTATATGCTCTTTCTCAAAGTATGAACTTCCTCTTAAAAAGTTCGAGGGTTTATATCGAGAGTGGGGGGCTCGTACTTTATTACCCAACAGTATTGTTTGCCGTCACAAAGCAAGAAAACTGTTATGCAACCGTACTTAACTGAGATGTGAGTCATGAGTTAATAGCACTTCCAGTTATTAAAATAGAGCTTGTCAAGGAACTACACTCTCAAACTGTCTTGGGTCATTTTATTAGTAGTTTTGTTTAAACCAGGGCTGGCAGTAAGTGCCTCCTCACAAACTGCTGGTTTGCCAAACGAGACAAAGCTGGATCAGTTTATCAGTGAATGAAAACGTCCTGACTGATTTGTTTTGAAGTTTGTCCATACCAAAATAAAGTAGCCATTTTGCCTCTGAAATCTGATGTGATGATGAAATGCATATATGTGATTGTGTCTTGCACTTTAAATGTCCGCTAAAGGTTGTGTTTGGCTTCCACTGACCTGGGAATGTCGTCATCAACAGTAACACATCCATAGAGGAACACAATGACCCCGACTAAGGAAGCAGGGATCAGCATCTGGGTGTAAACGCCAAGCCAAGCAAAGTACAGACCGATCTTCTCTCCGAAGTACTTCCTGTAAGATAACTGAGATGTTTCTAATGAACCTAAACCACTGAGACATCAGAGAGTTTGGGATTAGTTTACCTGACTAAACCAATGGGCTGGTACTTATAAAAGACACTGTAGCTGGCCCACTCTTCATACAGCAGCTGAAACAAACGCATCGACATGATGAAACAGCGCTCATCGCCAGCTCCAGACTCAAGTGTCGTCTTTGCAGCTGCATGCATTCGGTTCATAGTCTTTGCTGTGTGCTTCAGGTCATTGGCCTGCTGGGAACTGAAATTTTCCCTGAGCTCTGAGCTGTGGCGGCGACACACTCGGTGTCCTCGGCAGGTCAAAGCTGGCCTAACATGGTGGTTTCCGATCCTGGGAAGCAGCACATGCTGTTTGTCCTCTTTGTTTATCGCACCTGCTTCAGAGCATCAGCTCATCGGGAAGAGCAGTGTTTGGTCTCGATGGCACTGTGCTGTTCTCTGGGCGGTGTGCTGTTTTTGACTGAGATCAGCTTTAGTCCTAGACCACACATGGTTTGGGGTTTTGTCACAGGCGTGACTTAAAGTTCATTTTTTGAACCATGCTAGTAGCTGGGGTTTCTCGCTCTGAAACGCGTTCATAATAGCAGAAACCATCTGATTCTGTTCAAAGTCTCAATCTTTTCTTTTTTTGGCAAAATAAAATATAGACGGAACAAAAGCTCACCTTCCTGTCATTCGGCTCTGCGTTTTCCCCATCAACATCGCCCTGTAAGGAAAGAAACGAGCATATCATATCCTGTCCGGATCCCAGCGCTGAAAAGATTTGCATCTATTAATCAAGCAAGTCTAGGTGTCACTATAATAATGCAACAGTGTTGATCAGTTCTGCACAGATAGCTTAAGTTCATCACAAGTACTTACGTCATGAAGTGGATACGCAGCCAAATAAACACCGCTCCCAAGCAGACTAGTTATTCCTGAGCAATGGGTGACAACGACACACTGGGTTATTCCTTCAGTTACAGTTTTGCTGTCAATGAATTGGGCATAAAATGTATTTATTTATTTTCTAAATTTCTGATTCTCTCAGGTGCACAGATAAAGCTTACCCATGCTAAATTTGGCTTTTGTGCACTTGGTTCGCTTCAAAACTTCAAATACCTACAACAATGCACATAATCACACATTTAATTCATGGGAAGAAAAGTCCAAATATTGAGATGATTAAATATGGCCTTAATGCGGTACATCTGACAAATGCTTTATACTTACTAACGAACTTCTTGTTTTACTGTCAAAAAAGGAATCTTTGTCAGACAAATCAAACCTGTAACGACGAAAGGTCACAAGCAGATTTTCATTTCATTTTTCAATACATTTTTGCATCCGTCCAGTGTTTCAGTCAGTTCCTAGTATTAAGGCCCATTCACACAAATCATGTAAACCTCTTTGTAAATCCCTGAACAAAAGTAACTTGCTGTTTTAACTGCTTGAAATCTAATGACATGCCAAGCGGTGATTTCATACCAAACGCTCATTTTTGTGTTGCGTTACACCCCTAATATATAATTTCATTGACTACCTCATATTACGATGAAGCTGAAGTATACTTGGGGCTTAATTACAGAATTTCTTAATTTGCGTGAAGGGGTCCAAAGGGATGCGCTGTCCTATTTTAAATTGCTCTCAGTGTGAATAGGCCTTTATGTCTTTGAAAGTTGAGCACAATGAAAGCGTAACATTGGTTCAGCCATGTGAAGGTCACAAATCACCTGAATGCCTAACAGTACATGTAACAGACATTTAGATGTGTTTCATGCTTGAGAAAGGATGTTGTTGTGGAAGCAGACACTAACAGATGCTGCTTTTCCCTGGAGAACGGGTACGAGAGGTGCTTGGCTTTCTGTATCCTGTTCTCTTCTAGGTTTGGATGAAGAGGATCTGTTAGTTTGCTGATGAAGGCGTTGATCTTTTCCGTTACGCCGCTGCTGTGCTTCACCTCGTACACCTACAGTAAGAGCACAGCATCACATTTACTCATCACACCTCTGCTTCACACACAGCAGCCGTGCACCGTCCTCTCCACAAACATTACTTTTTTGGTAGGCATCTTCAGTTTCATGAATTCAGCCTCTCGACAGAGAACGCTCCACGGAGCATGAATCTTCACAAAGCCCACCCCAGGGGTCTTGGTCTGAAAACACAGAAAGGTTGTTGAAGGAATCTGACAGTCGCAGTGTCTGCACGAGCAGAGATGCATTCATTGGGTCACACTAAACAAATCAAAATATCTGCTTTTGCCAGTGTGGTCTTGACACGTGCACCCAAACCCGAGGACTCATATTTGAAATGGTAAGCCGGGTCCTGGTCGGGTCAGGTCTGTGTAATGCCCGAGTCAATCTGAGAAATCCCAGGCGTGATTAGACTCAGTGTATGTGTGTGTTTTATAACTTGCAACACTGTAAAAATAGAACGAGAGAGTAAGCCAGGAAATAAGATTACAGTGCGTGCATAATTATCAGGCACGTTCATATTATCATCATATTTTTATTTCCCCAAGAACATTTTACCAATTCCAAACCGCATCAATCTTAATAACTACTGTTCATTTTGTATTTAATCATTTAGAAGTGATATAATTGTCCATGAAGGCTTTAAGTCAAAAACTCCTTATATTCAGGTGTGCAGAATTATTAGGCATGTTTTCTTTAACAGATAGAATGAGCCAAAAAAAAGGATTTCACTCAGACTGAGAGGTCAAACATGATTAAATCCCCATGAGAAATATTCAAAACAGAAATACAGAAAAAAAGTGAAGACGTGACCATTTGACGGCAAAATGCTCATTGGGTCAGCAGGGTCAGAAAAAAAACAGATGGAGAAGAAAAGACACATGCTAACTGCAAAAGAATTAAGAATCAATGTGAAGAATTAGGTGTGAAGCCACCAGGAACCCTTCGGTCTCCAGCCATTCTCCAGACCTGCAACCCTTCGAGTCTCCAGAAGAACAAGCTGTCGGGTCCTCAGAGACCTTGCTCGGGTAAAAACATCCTAAAAAATGACCCTCACTTAATAAGAATAGCATTGAAATACATGAAGACTGATTTTTTATAGGCTTCATGGACAGATAAGAGTGACTCCAGCACCACATGCTCTTGTACTGTTCAGAATCTGGCAGTAAGATTCAGGAGCTCATTTTTAGTCAATCTCTGCAAGACAGACTTTTCAGCACAGGAGATGGACTAAAAATGAACTTCGTTCGTCACCACTTTCACCTCTACGTCCTACTGAAACACCACTCTCTCGTAAACGTGCGTGCGACAGTTAGCGGAAGCTAGAGATTATGGTTCTGTAAGGCTTTAAATACGGATAGTTTTCTTACACAAACACATCGATTCACTTCAGAAGGCCTCTGTTAATCCCGGAGCATGTGGAGCACTTCTCATGATGCATGGATGCAATTACCTTTTTAACCCCAATCACTGCCATTAAAAAGCCTGGAAGAGCCAGCGCATTCTTCAGAGAGTCAAACACACCTAGGATGGCTTGAGGGTAAGTAATCATGGGCTAATGAAGCCAATCAGATGTACTTCCAGATGTGTTTAGTCCCCTTGGCTGCGATCTGCCTGCGGTGCGATTGTGAACCCCTCCCCAGCAGAGATCTGCTACAGCAGGGGTGTCCAAACCACTTCCTGCAGAGTTGAGCTGCAGCCCCAATTATATACACCTTTTGTCATGTACACCAATATGTTTTGTCACGAGTGTCTGGGCATTGAACGAGTGCACTAAGTTTCATGCAAATCAAACGAACGGCCTGGGAGGAGCTTAAAACATACTTTTTTTTTTTAATAATGGAAAAATATACATGTAGAGTCTAAATCAGTGATATATAAGAAAACTACTTCAATGCTAGTCTTTATGGCTCCAGAGTTATGGACCGAAACACAAACAGCGTCTGTGTGTCTGTGTGCCTGAGGGTCTCTGCACGCTTGGGACCATCCTGACAAGTTTGGGACCTCTACTTTTATGGCAGATAGCTAATGACAGAATAAGAAAATTAGTACAAACGTAACAGAGTTCCAGCATTTCCATGTATTTAGAGCACCACGGCACTGAAATAAGAGAAGCAGGAGCAAAGGAATCAGGAAATGACCCGAGCCAGGCTGGGCTGCCCACACACACCAGCATCACCTCGCAGCATGTGCACTACGCACCGGACCACGTGTGCCCTGATGCATATGCCTTACATAGACTCCAGGACAGGGATCCCATGTCAGGGCGAGTCTCACAGCCAAAAACAAACAGCTCAACAGCTGTGATCATCATTACTTTCACTAATTAGGAAATCCATGTAATTCTACAAGGCATTTAATGACATAACCACATGACCAGGACTATACGTGCTTTTATATGTGTTCACACATGCTCGTAAACTTGAAAATGCACACAGAGAAGAACAGGTGCACGCATGTAAATCTCATTCTTTGAACACACATGTGAATATACAGTACTACATTAATCGTAGTCTGAAAGCCAGTGAAGAAAACACATCACTAATGCTGGTGTGTGAGATACCTTTAAATGTTGTGAGAGGTTGTGCTCTATTGTCAGCTAACAGCTGCTGTCAGATTCACAATATAGCCTTAATGCTGAAAAAGGCAAAGAGACCCTAACACACCAGCTGAAAAAAACAACCTGCTGTTATTTACAAATATAAAAAGAGAGAGAAATGATTTCACAGCAGATGCACACTTGTTTCTGTCATTTGTGACCCTGACCACAAAACCAGTCTTAAGTGTCAGTTTTTCTAAATTGAGATGTTATACATCATCTGAAAGCTGAATAAATAATCTTTCCATTGATGTATGGTTTCTTAGGATCGGACAATATTTGTCTGAGACACAACTATTTGAAAATCTGAGGGTGCAAAAAAATCAAAATATTGAGAAAATCACCTTTAAAGTTGTTCAAATGAAGTTTTTAGCAATGCATATTACTAATCAAAAATGAAGTTTTGATATATTTACGGTAGTAAATTTACAAAATATCTTCATGGAACATGAACTTTACTTAAAATCCTAATGATTTTTGGCATAAAAGACACATTTCTAATTTTGACCCATAGTGTTTTTTGGCTATTGCTGCAGATATACCAGCGACTGAAGACTGGTTTTGTGCTGCAGGGTCACATATTCCTATTTGGAGTCGAATGAATGTTCAGTTCTTGAGTTATTTGGGATCATGTGTTGCTGCTGTCTTACAGTCACTGCAGAAGCTGTGCCAGAACTGTTTTCCTGCTATCACGTGTCAAAACTGATATTAATAATTCATACACAATCTCATATGATTTATTTTATTGCTATTTAAAAGATATTTGATTTAAAATGTGAGATTTTAAATGAAAATCTTTAAGAATATTCTTGAGCTAAATTATAAGGATTAATGCTCTGTCAGTAATTATATTCCAGAAATATACTGCTTTTGTTTGTTTGTTTGTTTTGGTCATGTAGGCTCATAAGGAACTGTTCTATTGACACACTGAGCCACTGATCTTTAATTGAGAAACAAAGCGGACGTGATAGAAACTGTGAGGGACTAGAGACTACAGAAAGAGAGCCCTCATCCAGAGGAAAGAGTGTCAGGGACATAAGAACAGCTGGAAGGACTGCATCACGGATCCTGATCGAAAGTTTAGTCATGTTTGGTCATTGTTGAGTAGATGCCAACAATGGTCAAATATTAAAATTGTAATGCATATTTGTCTAGTTTGATCAGCATTTCTTTCATTAGTTAAGCTTAATAATCAAAATAATGTGTGTATTTAATGGAATTTGAGGATTTACATTAAATGACACGAGAGGGAGTAAATGATGAACGAAGTTTAATTTTTGGAGGAACAAACCCTCGTGAAATAGTAGAACACTTTAGCATACATTTAAAAAGCGTGCGGAATCAGTTTACATGCACATAAGTATTAACATGAATGTAATTATTTGGACACTTAGTTCACTATAGTCAGATTGCAAGTAAATTTATTATAGTTTCAATTTATAATTAAACTGACTTTAGATAATTAACTTTAGAGAAACTTTTAAAGTGTAGTGTACTGCCAAAAATGTACTATGGTGAACTAAAATATACTGTAATGTAAGTTCTGTTGAAACATGTACAACATATACTGTATATATATATATTTGTAAATACACATCTTTTAAATAAAGTACAAGTGAACACATCATAACCCAAAAATGAAAATTAGCCTGTGTTTTACTCACCTATCCAAGCTGTATATGACTTTCTTCTTTCAGATGAATCCCACTAAAAGTGATAAGTTGACTTAACTTAAAAAAATCGAGGAAACCCGTTGCCTTAAAGTTATTAAGTAAATAATAAATTAAAAAAATAAGTTAAGTGAATTGTCAAGTCCACTTAACTTTTTTTTATTATTATTATTATTATTTAATTAATAATTTTAAGGCAACAGGTTTCCTAATTTTTTTTAAGTTAAGTCAACTTATCACTTTTTACAGTGCAATAGGAGTGATATTAAAATCCTGCCTCTTTCAAGCTTTATATTGGCATGGGCGGGCGTTTTACAGTCCGAAAGTAGTCAAATAAAGTGCGTCCATCTATAATAAAACACGTCTCACACGGCTCCGGGGATGAATAAAGGCCTCCTGTAGCGAATCCATGCGTTTTTGTAAGACAAATATCCATATTTAAAACGATATAAACAGTTTTGAGTACCTTCCGCTATCAGTCTTGGATGACGTAGGACGCAGCGCACGCTCGAAAACCAGCGTTTGTTTACAGGAGCAAAGGAAGCGAAGTTTACTTTAGCAAAGGAAAACCAGTCCCTCTGGGCTTATATCAAAATCCTCTGACATTTTTCTTTACAAATCCTCATTTTGTGCTTCTAATTCATGACCGGTGTTTTGTTCTCTCTCCGTCTGTATTCGTCACGGATCTCCGGCGCTTACGCGACGCATGCGTCCTACGTCATCCGCCGGATTTCTTCTGCCTATGACAGCTAGCAGAAAAAGAGGTTTATATCATTTTAAATATGGATTTGTCTTACAAAAACGCATGGATTCGCTACAGGAGGCCTTTACTCTCCGTGTGAGACGCGTTTTATTATAGATGCACACACTTTATTTGACTACTTCTGGACTGTTGAACAAAAACACCCGCCCATACATTATAAAACTTGAGTCAGGACAGTTTTTAATATAACTCAGATTGGATTCGTCTGAAAGAAGAAAGTCATGCACATGCCTTGAGGGTGAGTAAAACATGGACTAATTTTCATTTTTGGGTGAACCAACCCTTTAATGTAATATCAAATAATACACTACAGTTTTCTACAATATAATCCATTACTTTATATGAGCTTTAGTGTGTTAATCAACACATCAAAATAAGTACTTCTTGAAAGAACGAGTGAATATAATTAAAACATATTGTTCTTACTTTTAAGATTTGAAGTACAGTCAATACAATTAAGCGCACTTCATTTTCACAATTGATCCCTGTAAAGGTACTGTAAGTAATTCTTTTTGACTGTACTAATTCATAAAATGAGAATAAAACCATAATATGTTTGCACATTTTTAGGAAACATACTAAGTTGACCTATTTGTTCCTCTGAAAACAACGCTACAGCCAGTTATTCTACAATGAAATGAGTGTTTTGTGTGGGATTGTCTGTTTTTCTTTTGGTCTGTGTGACTCCGCCCACTTCCAATTTACCCAATAGTGTTTCAACACCCCGGGTTACCAGTCGGAGGAAAACACCGGCCGGCAAACGAACTGGGTCAGAGATCACAGAGACTACCCGACCTAAAAAGCATTGGCATCCATCTAAAAAGCTCTGTGATCAGAGGAAAATATCATTTGGGCTGCAGTACCCATCAATATGGCAGTCAATATAGTCAATGCCACATAATGCACCTTTAAAACTAGAGCGCTTTGATAAGACATTGTTCTTCAGCATGATTCCCTCTTCACTGGAGACCTGTTCAGAAATCAGAAAGCATGGAAAGACTGGATTTGGGTGGACTTCTCCAGTCACTTCAGGAGCACAAAACAAATGTTCTTTCACGCAGCAGCGAGGCGTGACTGTAATTTTTTAGTTCGAGTCCTTAAATTTGATTGGCTGAGCAGCGTTCTCATGCTAATAGTCCAACAGCATTGAGCTGTATTTCTCTGCTTGTGTTTGGAGGATTACAGACTAGACTGTGTTCAGTACAGAGCGGGCAGCAGAGCGAAAATGTAGATAATGTCAAACTTAATATCAATGACTTGTTTACAGGACAGTTGTAATATAAAAAAGGCTAATTTTCTTAGCGATATGCTATGTACACTAAGTGCAAATAGCTATAGATTCTGTTTACACTAAAATTGCAGGATTTTCTGCTATTTGTTCTACTTATTGCAAATAGTGGCAAATATATACACCTCAGTATTGTAGCACTTTATAAAACAATAATAACGTATTGAGTGTAAATTACAAATTCAATTCAAATTATTAAATTGATGCCGCCTTATTGGGATGATAAAGCCCACCCTACTCTACCCAATACTTTACTTTCAACTTTTCGATAATTTTATTATTTTTTATTGAAAATAAATGCCTTTCGATTGTGATATGAGACCTTGCTTTGTAGTGTTGACTATCACAAGCACACGTGGTGGGTGGAGTCAGTGTAAATAGCCTCTGCCAACAAGGCGGGCTATTGGCACTTAGTGTAAATAGACACTAAATCACAGCCACAATCCTGCTGAAGTACTGAATATCACTGATCACCTGCAGCCTTGTGTCCACGGCTCAACCACCGCCGTGATGATATCAGTACCGCAGCACACTGAGCAGTATTTCAGAGCAAACACTATGAACAAGCGACCGCAAGTGAAGGCTCTCAGTGCGTCAGCTCCAAACAGGAGTTTTGAGTTCTGCACGTCTCGTGTCATAGCCGGTGCAGCGTGACACCACAATGTGTCTTTTGTGGCCCTTTCTCATGGTAAAACAGCTGAGCTCAGCCAAAAAACAAAACAAACCAAACAAAAGCCTTGCGGAGCAGGAATGCAGGCTCCATCATCACACGTACCTCCTCGTCCCGCTCCAGCTCCAGGCCCATCTCCACCAGGTTCCTCTCGAACTCCTCGCGCCGTAAGCACTTGTCGTCGTCGTGGTGGTCCATGCTGAGGTCAGGCGAGCCGGCCTCGGCGTCCCCTCTGGCTGCGGGCGCAGGCGGCGCTCGACCCCTCCGCAGGGTGCGGGTGAAGGCGTTGTCTCTGAGGCGAGACGTGTGCCGCCGGGAGCTGCTGCTCTTCTTGATGTGGTAGGTGAGGATGTAGTCCACCCGCCTCTTGCCATCCTGGAAATACAGACCCCGCCGGCATCGTGTGTTCTCCTCAGGAGCGAGAGACTTCAGGAACTGGGAGGAGAGGGGAGGACAAAACATGAGCCAGGCTGCGTGTGTGTGTGTGTGTGTGTGTGTGTGTGTGTGTGGGGGCCAACGTCCAGTGAAAGGTCAAGATGGGCAGCATCTGGATAGGGCAGAGGACTCGTCAGCTTTAAGAATGAGTGTGATTGTCAACTACAAGATAAAGAGCTGAGCAAGTAAACACTCTTCATATGGTTTCAAACGAGCAATATTATGATAAGGATTAATAGAGATCATCTCTGTGAATAGCCTTCACTAACAGCGGATTGGAATTTATGTTTCTCATGACCTTGAAAACTTTTGATCTTAAGTGTTCTGCTGAAGTGCTTGAAATGAGTTTACAGACAAATATAAACGCTGGCTTATGACATTCTTCGCTGAACTAAAGGGAGGGTTGCAGTGGATACTGAACAGTAGTGTGCTGGAGAGAGTGTTCAGCTTTACTCGTGTCACAGTACCATGCTCATACGTAAATACAAGTTATTCTTTATTACGATTATTCTAAAGTGTGTAAAGCAGTAATAATGAAGAATGAGAGGAGTTGTGACTGGTAGTGTATTCTGTCCTCTTTAGCATGCACACAATACTCCTGCTAGCAAATATTGCTTTGAATGTTGTGTAGTTTTTAAATCCTGGACTGGACAGGATCTTCATCATCACAGCAAACAGAAGTCACTGACAATCACATGATAAATGTGATGCAAACGTTTTAGCTTTGAATACAGCGCTGATGACATTTTATTAGCTGAAGTACTGTGTTAGTTGCATGTTGTGTAGCAGTCCCGTTAGCATTGCTGGGATGCATGTAAAATGTTAGTAAATTAACAAGAACCTATTATACCACTTATGCATTATGTGCAAAGCATTTGCCAGTTAATCAAAGTCAAAGGGACACGATATAAATGACACTGATGCATTTTGGTTATTGAAAATGTACACAATAACCAACGGTATATGCCTTTAAAAGACACTCAGCGGTCTGTAATAAATCTAAATGAAGATCCATGACAGGTCCAACTTTATATAGGCCTTCTTTGATAAGAATATCTGCCAAATGAATGTATTCTTAATCATGAAAATAATTTCATAATTAGCTTCTAATATATTTAGCACAAACAAATAAATAAATGGTTGATAAAAAAGCGTGAGCACATAAGCTTGTACTATCTTAGCTGCATATCCATTCAACTTTTCAGTATTTTCGTTCTGAAGAGACAAATCGCTGGAGATGTTATTAATATTTTGACCTGAGTTGATCAGCTCTGGGCCTGGGATCTCCTGTAACGCTGCGGTCCGACTGATGACGGATCTGTGCGATCGATGCGTGACATACAGGTGCTAACACACGGTTAAATAAGATCTGACATGAGTAACCTTGAACTTGAGAGTGTGAACTCTGGCGACAGCTATGGGCTCTTATTACATCTGTGGGAACCACAATATGAGCAACTCTCATTAGTACCACAACAGAACAAAACAACTGTGCACAATATGACCGTAATATATCATTTCGACCATGCTAATATGCAAGTGTGAGTACAGTAAGCAGGTACATGTGTGTGCATAATAATGCACTGTTGAGATTACTAGATGTGATGTGTTCCCTGTAAAATGCAGTCTGGACTTTAGCACTAACAAACTATGCGACAGTAATCTTAGATAGAACATATTTTTTGAAGTCCTTATTCATGAGGTCAGCTGTTTTAGTAGAGCGACTGCAACTGATCCAGCAACTGCTGACTGTGTAATGAGGTATAACATTTCCTCTGGCATCCCCCTTCATCTTATGGGGACATGTGCTCATATTTTAGGAGCAAAAAGCATTAGTGCACACAGATCTAGCATGTGCTCATGCACTTTACCTACTATCTATATGTAACTTACGTACATTCATCAAATCGTCAATAAAGCAATAAATAAAACTCATAACTAACAGCAGATATTGCGCATACACCACTTAATATATGGTATTAAAGTCCTAAACCTTCCTAAATAGTCACTGACCTCACACTCACCTGAAATTTCCCGTGAAAGATCACATCTCTTAAGAAGTGTGCTTGTTTGCAGGCAGACGGCGGCGGAGAGCCAGCACCTTTGTTCTGGGTTAAGTCCATCTCGCGGTCGCAGTAAGAAACCTGCCTCACTCTCTCTTAATCTTCAACTGTTTTCTGTCTGTTCTCTCTGTCTTTCAGAATGAAGCAAGCCTCAAGTCACAAACTGATCTCTGTTGTTACTTGAGAGGAGCGAGAGGAGCCAGGCGCTAATATTAGACTCAACTATAAAGCCATACATCAAAGCCTCCAAGATGCCCTCGCTCCAGCCCCTCACGCTCAAGAGTGGAAACCACCCAGGTACGGCGATTTACCTCCGTGTCTGCTCTAAAATAATAATATCATAGCACCTCATTTACATTGCATAACTGACATCAATAAGTAAAAAAAAACACTTAAAGTTTGAAACTTACAATAGAATCCTGAAGATCGTATCCAGTGTCTTCTATGGCTTTGATGCTGATGATGTTCATCTGCTTCTCCTTGACAGGCACTGAATGATACTGCTCATTGTTCATCGTGGCTGAGCTTCTCCAGTAGACTGTGGATCAGAGTTTAACCTGCAACACCACCTGCACAATTAAAAACCAACTCTGAGTACAAGAAACTTCATTAGTATTATTATTCATTAATGTGGGACATATCAATGCTATAAAATCATCATCTGACATATCAAATGTTTTTGGTGGGGTAGAGATGAGGAGATTGAGATTGATGAGGCTGCCCTAAATAATCATTATCACCAGTGGAAGACAAAAAATAGGAAAAATCTCTACTAGTGCTTCTGCATAAGGTTCCAGGTAATATTCAGGGTTGCTAAATATTAAACTGTCACGAATGAAAATCCTCTTTCCTCTCTGTCCTGTCATTATTATTAATGAGAATCTGTAACCGATTAAGGCTGTCTGGTCACTAGCACGCAGAGCTGGGCAGATTGCTTGTAATTTGTAATGGATTACATTTTTTATGACAAAAATTGCGGTTAGTATATTAATCCATAATATTGCACGTTTTAGGAAATATAACCAGACTACTTTTTGACTGATTTTAGATTAGTTTTGACCTCGTTTATCACATTGATTTAAATAGGATCATATCAATATAAAAATGCAAAAAGAAAAATAAGAAAATATATTCCATTCGTTGTTATTGACAACATGAAGTGCATTAAACACAACATTACATTATCAAGTTCCCGAGCCGGGGTTCATACAGGAACTGCAGAGGATCATTTTAAAATAACATCAGTCATAATAAGACACTTACTAAAAATGGGAGTATTTTATTTGTTTATTTGCATGTCATGTTGCCATAACCACCATCAGAGAACCGTGGACATGCAAATGAGAGACGCATTTTAAAATCTCAGGGCTACTTCAGGTAAATATAAGAGGTTCGGCTGACAAAAAAACAGTCTGGGAATCTCTAAAAAAAATCATCTGAATTTGTGCATTTTAATGTGTTTGAAAGACAAAAGCCTTCCAAAGTCATAAATAACCGTCTGAGTGACAATTCAAATAAAAATGAACGTGTTTATCAGTAGTTTTTTGTAATGTTAACCAGTTCAGGTGTGCCTGTAGTGTGACTGGAGCTAAACTAACCCTGACCTCACGGAGACTGAACACCTTCCCTTCAGGTTTAGTTCTGTCCATTGAAAGGATCTGTACTTTCTTCATTATAAACAATACGTGGACATGAGCTTAGCAAGTTTTGGTTACGCTGCTCTAATTCTGTGAGAACGCTGGAGTCCGTACCTCAGCTACGATAACAACGCAGAGGGGCGATTTCTTTCTCTTACAACCAGAGGCTGTGCAATGTTGTGGCATCGGTGAGTGACAACACATCGACTATTCCAAGATGATGGACAGTTAGTTGAGTCTGGACTCTGGAGCAGACTCACACGTGGCATCTGTGTATGCATATCTATGGTCGGAAAGATTTTTGGTAACACTTTATTTTAAGGTGCCTTCCTCAAGATCCTCTGGACATCCTCCAATTCTTGGTGCCTTTCTGTATCTCTCTCTGTTCTAAGATATGCACGCCTCAAACTCTCAAAACTCCCCGATTTGAGCTTGAAAACTCTTGAGGATTGAGGGGAAAAGCCAAGCACAGCAAAGTCCTATAGAGGACACGTATCCACAAGAGCATTGAGACTAATCATTTTCCAATGAGACACTGGCCACAAACATCCAGTGAAGTAGGTTACCATCCGTACGTGACCCAGTCAAAGCTCAGATCTCGGCCCATCTGAGGACCTGCTTATTTATAGTCAACACACTGCTTATATGAACATACTGTCTGAGCATTAAATACACCGCCACAAGATAGCTCTGACTTTGTCTGAAATACTCAAGAGATTTCTTTAAAATAAAGATATTTATTTAAAATAAATATGTTTTTGGTTGAAAAGTCATATGGATTATTGAATGTATTTTTGTGTTTTTAGAATAGTTTTGCATGATTTTATTGAAGGGAGCAGCACTTCTCCAGTTTAGCAGAAGCAGAATCAGCTATATCTGACTGACAAATCTCCATAAATACATTATGATGATTTTTTAAAAACTTTTTCTGGCTGAATGAAGATAAGTAATGTAATTCTATTAACAACAAGCTGATCACAATCTATAAAACATTGCCTTTTGTGTGCAAGAAGCACACTGCATTTCTGACTCATGCTTTTTTTACATTCATATTTTGCTTTATGTGATGCTTTATAATAATAATATTAGTGCATTATAATTTTATCAATTAAAATAACAGTCAAGGACTTTTTAGATGTTAGTTAATACATCAATATATGTGTACTTATTTAAAATAGCAAAATGTCCTTTAAAATTAAAGTTTAACTTCACATTATTACAAAGCGCACTGTTTAGAAGTCTACTGAAGTGTGTTAAGAAACAGTTATGAAAGTGTTGCCTTCTGTTTCAATAATAATATAGTATCTGCAAGCACAACATTTCTAAAACAACCTTTTAAGATGTTAAGGTACACTACAAGTGCACTTTCAATAGAATTAAGCACACTTCTTTTCGCAAGGATCAGTAATATCGTGGTAAACTAGGCTAGTATTTAGGCTAGCAGAAGCTTCACCTTTACATCTCCGTCCATCAAAGTGCAGATCCTTTCGATCTCCTCAGATATGTCACAGTTTTCCGAAGAGCATCCTCTGCGTCTCCGTGTCAGCGAAAGCCTGTCCTAACTTTACTCGGACTGTAACTGAATCTGAGTTCAGCTCACAGACACAGAGCCGCTGAAGGAAACTGCGTTCAGAAGGATCGAGGCATGAAGCTCCACGACACGAAGACGCAATGATTAAGAATACACTGTATATGTTTGCAAACGTCATGCCTTCTTGTTCTCAGACGAGAAAAACATTAAACGAAACATTATCAGCAAACAGCAACATAATGCAACCTATCGAAACAAACAAAAACTTAAAGATAGCCTAACTGATGCATATTCCGGAAGGTGAAAGTAGTCCAGTTATAAATCGAACTACAGAAAGATGCAAAATATTGTACCATATCTTCATTTTTTGAGTTTTAGCTTGTATTGTAAAATATTTATAATCGTCAAGCATTTTGATGTGCTAGCTTATGTGAGTAATACGTCCAATTACCTATAGAAAAGTTTAAGTTCATATTGAATAACTTTTATAAAATGTGATTTACAACAGTACCTCGGACAGTAAGAATGAAAGGGTCCTGAACTCCGGCAACAGTCTACAGGTGAAGCGGGTCCGAGTGAGGAGACATCACTGAACCATTCACTGAACGAGTCTTCAGAAGAAGCGCCGAGGAACAGCCTCCCTCCAGAGAGAGCGATCTGTGACGATCTGTGTCTGTCTATCCGTCTCTCTATCTCTATATGTGTCTGTCTG
>CM071962.1:24530000-24587500 GCA_036784905.1 Acrossocheilus fasciatus | reverse complement strand
AGTATGCTGATTTGGTGCTCAAAAACACAGGAGAATGGCACCAATGGATCATTTTTTAAAATCCAAATAAGCTTTACAAACCTTTATTACAAAGTGTTTAAACAATGTTTTTAATTCTTGTTCTGATGAACCATAAACAATTATTGCACATGCACCTGTCGCACAGTCCTTAAGACACTTAGAAAATTAATATCACAATTCCAATAACTTTAAAAAGAACTTTATACTGTCTCTGAAAAACACCAGAAGAAAGATGCCCAGGATTCCTGCTCACCTGCGTGAACATGCCATAGATCCGCTGCAGGGAGGAATAATGAAAGATGCCTAAGACAGTGCTACGGGGAGACAAGAAGGACTGCTAAACACGTGCAACCAAATGTCCCCCAGACGAAAACATAGGAAAAACCCAGAAATGCAAACTAACATTCCATGAAATATAGAAAAAAGAACTATGGGAAACACTCCAGTTCTGGTCTCGGTCAACCGCTGACTCTGCTCTGGTCTGCTGCTCCTCAGGCTTCCATGGTTCTCCATCCCTCCATCCTAGTCAAAAACTGAGAAGACCTATTTTTTTACCTTGAAGGTAGGATGACATTCATATGAAGAACAAAGAAGAATCCTAATGACGATGTTATCCGTTGAACAACTATCTTTGAAAATGTTTTGATATTAAACGCTGAATGTAATGCTATCTTTGTTCTGACTAGAACCAGAACATCTGAGCATATCACACCAGTCCTCAGGTCCTTACACTGGCTCCCAGTTACATTTAGGATTGATTTTAAAGTACTTTTACTTGTTTATAAATCTCTCAATGGCCTAGGACCTAAATACATTGCAGATATGCTCACTGAATATAAACCTAACAGACCACTCAGATCATTAGGATCGAGTCAGTTAGAAACACCAAGGGTTCACACAAAACAAGGGGAGTCTGCTTTTAGCTATTATGCCGCCCGCAGCTGGAACCAGCTTCCAGAAGAGATCAGATGTGCTAAAACATTAGCCACTTTTAAATCCAGACTCAAAACTCATCTGTTTAGCTGTGCATTTGTTGAATGAGCGCTGTGCTACGTCCAGACTGATTGCACTATGTATAATCACTTTCTGTTCTTAACTGTTTTAAATTCTTTTTAAATCAATTTTTAAATCGCTTTGTTTTAATTGTTGTGATTATTATTATTTTGAATTCCTTGTTATTATTATTTTTAATGACTATTTCACTTCCTTTTATGTAAAGCACTTTGAATTACCACTGTGTATGATAAACTTGCCTTGCCTTCCCTTGCCTTGCTATGTAATACAGCATTTTTATTTCAAAACACTCTCTGTCCAAACTAGTGGTTTTTAACTCTTTCCCCACCACCCCTGCTTACCGGGGTGACGAGATACATAGCATAAAGTAAAGGTCAGGAAGCAGACAGACTGGCTAAACCGATCGTCTGCTAGCCGCCTCACGTCACAGAAGTCAGTTAACTCTCAGCACATAGAAACTTTTTCACCTAGATATCACACTATAGAGACTGTGTCTGTTCCCCGAACTAGAAAATACAGAAAACATCCAAACCAATGTAATAGTAACAATTTAATTGATGTTCAACAAATAAAAAAACAATATAATACAGATAAAGACTTGATAAAGCTTGGCTTATTGAATATTAGATCCCTTTCTTCAAAAGCACTTTTTGTAAATGATATGTTCACTGACCATAAACTAGATGTGCTTTGTCTGACAGAAACCTGGCTAAAACAAGATGATTACATTACTTTAAACGAGTCTACACCCCAAGATTACTGTTATAAACATGAACCGCGTCCAAAAGGTAAAGGGGGAGGTGTTGCTACAATTTATATAAATATTTTCAGTATCTCTCAAAGGTCGGGCTTCAAGCATAATTCGTTTGAAGTAATGGTGCTCCATATAACGTTATCCAAAGAAACAAGCGTTAATGATAAACCCCCTGTGATGTTTGTACTGGCTACTGTATACAGGCCACCAGGGCACCATACAGACTTTATTAAAGAATTTGCTGATTTTCTGTCTGAGTTAGTGCTGACTGCAGATAAAGTCCTAATTGTTGGTGATTTTAATATCCATGTTGATAATGAAAAAGATTCGTTGGGATCAGCATTTATAGACATTTTAAACTCTATTGGTGTTAAACAACATGTGTCAGGACCTACTCATTGTCGAAATCATACTCTAGATTTAATACTGTCACATGGAATTGATGTTAGTGGGGTTGAAATTTTGCAGCAGAGCGATGATATCTCAGATCATTATCTAGTCTCCTGTATATTCCATATAGCTAAAGCTGTAAAGCCAACTCCTTGTTACAAATATGGTAGAACCATTACCTCCACCACAAAAGACTGCTTTATAAATAATCTTCCTGACTTATCTCAGTTCCTCAGTTTATCCAATAGCTCAGAACAACTTGATGATGTAACAGGAACTATGGACTCTCTCTTTTCTAGCACTTTAGATGCGGTTGCTCCTTTACGCTTAAGGAAGATTAAGGATAAGAGTCCAACACCGTGGTATAATGAGCACACTCGCGCCCTAAAGAGAGCAGCCCGGAAAATGGAGCGCAGCTGGAGGAAAACAAAACTAGAGGTATTTCGTTTAGCTTGGCGGGAAAGTACCCTATCCTACAGAAAAGCATTAAAAACTGCTAGATCTGATTACTTTTCATCTCTTCTAGAAGAAAACAAACATAACCCTCGGTATTTATTCAATACAGTGACTAAATTAACGAAAAATAAAGCATCAACAGGTGTTGGCATTTCCCAAGAGCATAGCAGTAATGACTTTATGAACTATTTTACTTCCAAGATCGATACTATCAGAGATAAAATTGTATCCTTGCAGCCGTCAGCTACAGTATCGCATCAGATAGCACACTATAGATCCCCTGAGGAACAATTCCGTTCATTCTCTACTGTAGGAGAGGAAGAATTGTATAAACTTGTTAAATCATCTAAACCAACAACATGTATGTTAGACCCGATTCCATCAAAACTACTAAAAGAGCTGCTTCCAGAAGTCATAGATCCTCTTTTGGCTATTATTAATTCATCATCGTCATTAGGATATGTCCCCAAAAGCTTCAAATTGGCTGTTATTAAGCCTCTCATTAAAAAACCACAACTTGACCCCAAAGACCTAGTTAATTATAGACCGATCTCAAATCTCCCTTTTCTGTCAAAGATACTAGAAAAGGTAGTATCCTCACAATTATATTCCTTCCTAGAGAAAAATGATATCTGTGAGGAATTCCAGTCAGGATTTAGATCATATCATAGTACTGAGACTGCTCTCATTAGAGTTACAAATGACCTGCTTCTATCATCTGATCGTGGTTGTATCTCTTTATTAGTTCTACTGGATCTTAGCGCTGCGTTCGACACTATCGACCACGACATTATTTTGAATAGACTACAAAACTTTGTTGGCATTAGTGGAAGTGCCTTAGCATGGTTCAAATCATACTTATCTGACCGCCATCAGTTCGTAGCAGTGAATGAAGAGGTATCATATCGATCACAAGTACTGTATGGAGTACCTCAAGGCTCAGTACTAGGGCCGTTACTTTTCACGCTTTACATGTTACCCTTGGGAGATATTATCAGGAGACATGGTGTTAGCTTCCACTGTTATGCTGATGATACTCAGCTCTATATTTCTTCGCGGCCCGGTGAAACATACCAAATTGAGAAACTAACGGAATGCATAGTCGATATAAAAAACTGGATGACGAGTAATTTTTTACTGCTAAATTCTGAAAAAACAGAGGTGTTAGTTATCGGACCTAAAAACCCCACATGTAATAACCTAGAACATTATCTAACATTTGATGGCTGCTCTGTCAATTCTTCTTCATCAGTCAGGAACCTAGGTGTGCTGTTCGATAGCAATCTTTCATTTGAAAGCCATGTTTCTAGCATCTGTAAAACTGCGTTTTTTCATCTCAAAAACATATCTAAATTACGACCTATGCTCTCAACGTCAAATGCAGAAATGTTAGTTCATGCGTTTATGACCTCAAGGCTAGACTATTGTAATGCTTTATTGGGTGGTTGTTCAGCACGCTTGATCAGCAAACTACAGTTGGTCCAAAATGCAGCAGCTAGAGTCCTTACTAGAACCAGGAAATATGACCATATTAGCCCGGTTCTGTCAACACTGCACTGGCTCCCTATCAAACATCGGATAGATTTTAAAATCTTGTTAATTACTTATAAAGCCCTTAATGGTTTAGCTCCTCAGTACTTGAGCGAGCTCTTATCGCATTATAGTCCTCCACGTCCGCTGCGTTCTCAAAACTCTGGCCGTTTGATAATACCTAGAATATCAAAATCGACTGCGGGCGGCAGATCGTTTTCCTATTTAGCACCCAAACTCTGGAACAATCTACCTAACACTGTTCGGGAGGCAGACACACTCTGTCAGTTTAAATCTAGATTAAAGACCCATCTCTTTACCCTGGCGTACACATAACACACTAATACGCTTCTATTATTCAAATCCGTTAAAGGATTGTTAGGCTGCATTAATTAGATCAACCGGAACCGGGAACACTTCCCACAACACACGGTGTACTCGTTACATCGTAAGTAGAATGGCATCTACGCTAATATTTGTCTGTTTCTTTCCTATGATCAGATGGTGGATCAGCACCAAGAGATGATGTCTGCAGCCCTGATCGTCAGCGGAGACCAGGACACCCAGATGACCCCCGGAGACCTCGATTAAAATACATTAAAACTAAAAAATATAACTAAAAATATAATAAAATACCTAACTACATAATACTACTATCGTTAGAACCTGAAACTTTTGAACTGTGGGTGTCGTCTGGTCAGAGGAGAACTGGCCCCCCGACTGAGCCTGGTTTCTCCCAAGGTTTTTTTCTCCATTCTGTCACAGAGGGAGTTTTGGTTCCTTGCCGCTGTCGCCTCTGGCTTGCTCAGTTGGGGACACCTAATTTCTAGCGATTATCGCCGATTTGATTGCTCATATACTATTTAAACTAAACTGAGCTAGACAATGACATCTCTGAATTCAATAATGAAATGCCTTTAACTGAAAATTAAATGTTTAATCTTATTATATATTACTGACACTCTGTCCTCCAATTTGATACTGTTAAGTGCTTTGACACAATCTGTATTGGTAAAAGCGCTATATAAATAAAGGTGACTTGACTTGACTTGATAAAGTCATCACTCAATGGCTGGATGTCTAAGTGGTGCCCGCAGAATAACATAGGTTTTATAGGCAATTGGACGAGTTTTTGGGGCAGACCTGACCTGTTGAAAAGAGATGGTGTTCATCCCTCCTGGGGTGGTGCCGCTCTTCTCTCTAGAAATATGGCACATAGTCTTAGAGTTTGTACTTGACTAACTGGAGCCCAGGTCAGGAAGCAGACAGACTGGCTAAACCGATCGTCTGCTAGCCGCCTCACGTCACAGAAGTCAGTTAACTCTCAGCACATAGAGACTCTTTCACCTAGATATCACCCTATAGAGACTGTGTCTGTTCCCCGAACTAGAAAATACAGAAAACATCCAAACCAAAGTAATATTAACAATTTAATTGATGTTCAACAAATAAAAAATTACATTTACAAACATGAGCCACATCTAAAAGGTAAAGAGTGAAAGTGAAAAGTGAAAGAGACGTGACATGTGGCCAAGTACCCATACATAATTTGTGCTCTGCATTTAACCCATCCTAAGTACACACACACACACACACACACACACACACACACAGTGAACACACACACACACACACACACACACACAAACACACACACACCGTGAACACACACCCGGAGCAGTGGGCAGCCATTTATGCTGCGGCGCCCAGGGAGCAGTTGGGGGTTCGGTGCCTTGCTCAAGGGCACCTCAGTCATGGTATTGAGGGTGGAGAGAGCGCTCTTTGCGTTTGGGTCACGAGTCCGACTCTCTAACCATTAGGCCACGACTTCCCCAAAGAGGGAGGTGTTGCTACAATTTATAGCAATATTTTCAGTATTTTCAAGAGGTCGGGTATCAAGTATAATTTGTTTGAAGTAATGGTGCTTCATATAACGTTATCCAGAGAAACAAGTGTTAATGATAAATCCCCTGTGATGGCTACTGTATACAGGTGCTTCCAGAAGTCATAGATCCTCTTCTGAATATTATTAATGTGTCATTGTCATTAGGATATGTCCCAAAAACGGACTGTTATTAAGACTCAAAAAACAAAAACTTGACCTCAAAGAATGAATTAAGTACAGACTGATCTCAAATCTCCCTTTTCTGTCAAAGATACTAGAAAAGGTAGTATCCTCACAATTATATTCCTTCCTAGAGAAAAATGATATCTGTGAGGAATTCCAGTCAGGATTTAGATCATATCATAGTACTGAGACTGCTCTCATTAGAGTTACAAATGACCTGCTTCTATCATCTGATCGTGGTTGTATCTCTTTATTAGTTCTACTGGATCTTAGCGCTGCGTTTGACACTATCGACCACAACATTCTTTTGAATAGACTAGAAAACTTTGTTGGCATTAGTGGAAGCGCCTTAGCATGGTTCAAATCATACTTATCTGACCGCCATCAGTTCGTAGCAGTGAATGAAGAGGTATCATATCAATCACAAGTGCAGTATGGAGTACTTCAAGGCTCAGTACTAGGGCCGTTACTTTTCACGCTTTACATGTTACCCTTGGGAGATATTATCAGGAGACATGGCGTTAGCTTTCACTGTTATTGTCACGAATCCTGTCCATGTACTTCCGTTCGCTCACCACCAGAGATCACCCGCTCACTACTATGGACTCTTGCACCACACTAACTGTTGCACTTCACCCCGGACTACAGTTCCCATCATCCATTGCACTAATTACACACACACACAGCTGAATACACTGATTATACACACAGCTGAATCCAGTCAGACATGGGTTTCACTTTATTTCGATGGTCCCTTTAACACATTCTATTGACTGTAAGTAGTGTTGCACCTACATTTCTACTGACTCTCATTAGAGTGTTAGTAGTGTATTAGTAGACTGGTAGGGTTAGGGTTAGATTAAGTTGACACGTTCTTGTAAAGTTACTGATAGTCAGTAGAATATCTGTTGGGAGACCAACACAATAAAGTGTAAGCAGATATGAAGCAGACAGTCTACTAATACTCTTATGAGAGTTTGTTGACATGTAGCTGCAATATTACTTAGTGTCACCAGAATGTTCAAAAGGGACCATCAAACTAAAGTGTTACCCAGACATGCTACATAAGCCATGGACTTCCTCTTTCTCACTGCTGAGTATTGTTAGCATTATTGCTGTCTTTGTGCAGCTACACACGAGTCTTTTCGTTAGTCGTTGTTTATTTTCCAAGTCCTAGTCTCAGTCTAGTTTTGCCTTGCCTGTCTTCTGGTCCTTTGATTCTTGCCTGTGTATATTAGATTACCCGTTTGCCTGATGCTGTCTTGGATACTGTTTGCCCCAGTCAGGACTATTGTTTGTGTTTGCAGATTACCCCTTTTGTCAAGCCCTCTGGATTTTGTTTGCCGATCGATGACCTACACCTGCCCTAGGAATACTTTTTGTCTTGCCTCATTCACGTTTGTTTGCTGTTTATTGAACCATGCCTGTTTGTGAATAAAACTCTGCACATGGATTCGCACGCTTCCTCTGTTCCTTCCATAACAGTTATGCTGATGATACTCAGCTTCTTTGCGGCTCAACAAAACATACCAATTTTCAAAACTAACAGAATGCATAGTCGATATAAAAAACTGGATGACGAGTAATTTCTTACTGCTAAATTCTGAAAAAACAGAAGTGTTAATTATTGGACCAAAAACCTCTGCATGTAATAACCTAGAACACTATCTAACACTTGGCGGCTGCTCTGTCAATTCTTCATCATCAGTCAGGAACCTAGGTGTGCTGTTTCATAGCAATCTCTCCTTCGAAAGCCACATTTCTAAAACCACATTTTTCCATCTCAAAAATATATCTAAATTACGACCTATGCTCTGATGCAGAAATGTTAGTTCATGCGTTCATGACCTCAAGGTTAGATTATTGTAATGCTTTATTGGGTGGTTGTTCTGCATGCTTAATAAACACATTAATTAGGCTGCGTTAATTAACCACATAGTTCTAGGAACTTAGCTCTAGAGAATCAGTTTCTCCCTCAGGCTGTTTTCCTGGTTGCATTCACACCAGCAGCGGGAACTCTGAAGCAGCTGACAGCGATGTCTTTATTCATCAGTTGTTGACATTTGTAAATGCTGCTAATAGAGAACGCCATGATCGGAGCTGTTTTTGTTGTGTTGTGGGATTCGTGATAACGGAGATGGAATGTAAATGCACAATTTCTGTGATTGAAAGAGCGTGAAAATCTGACTAAACCTCTTATGACAACTTGCAGTGTTATCATCGAGGCTGAGAAAAGAACACACCAATGCAGACAATAGGTAAATGCCTTCATCGCTGTTTTCTATGTTCATGGAGTAAATTTTACATGGCTTTTTAAAAATGCTCGGTAGCTGGTGTTTCGTATACTTTTGGCCAATCAGTGTACACTTGCGTCACTGGTAGTTCCTATAGGACTGTTTTAGACCCTACTCTGATGTAGGAGCTAAATTAGTTTCCCCAAATGGATTTCCTAGGACTAAATACGTTCCTTGTTCCTGCCGTGCAAACATGCCAAAAAGCAGGAAATTCCGCGAATAGCTGTAGGAACTTTGAAAAGGTTCCACCGGTGCAAAAGCGCCTAAAGTCGCTAACAAACACAGAACACAGGTAAGTGTTAACAAATCAAAATGAAAAAAAGACAACTCTGGTATGTGTGTTATTATTAAAGGGGGGATGGAAATGGGGTGGATATGTTTGTGTGTGTGAAACCAGCATGCTAATGGCATACGTCTGCACCCACATTGCTTCAGAAGGTAACCGAGAGTAGGATGAATGAGGTAAAATGGGGTGGGTGTGTGTTTAAGTGCTGCACTAATCAAATGAGACAGGTCTAATCCTGCATCTAATCCTTCTCCGCCAGGGCAAGCGCTCCCTCGAGGACCACACCCATGAGTCTTTGGACTATTGGACTTGATGTTTTATTGCTCTGGGCTCAATGAACCGTTACAATCACAACTTCTCAGTTATGGTCCTCAAGGGACCTTCTGTAAATATGTGTAGCTAGCCCTTCAGCTGAGTGGTTCCTCCTTCACTGTGGAAGAGGTGGAGGAAGAGCCCACTATGTCCACAGTTTTCCTTAAACCTTTTTGGGGGGGCCTATGCTGCTCAAACTTGGGTCTCCACTCACAATATCGACCTGCATTTTCTCTTCTCATGCCCTTCCAGTAATGGCGGTCGCCATATTGTGTGTGTGGGCCACACACAGTTCTGCTGCTGCTCCAGAGGCGGCAGCATCCACTCAAGATCCTCCCAAGACGGTGGTGTCCACTCCAGATCCTCCAGAGGTGGCGGCACCCGCTCCAGTCCATGAGTCCGCTCTAGAGCACTCTCAAGTCCCAGAGTTCAGTCCTGTGTTGGTGCCAGCCCCTGAGCTCTTTGCTTGTCCTGTCTCAACCACAGAGGCCACCCTTGAGCTCCTTGCCTATCCTGTCACGGCCACGGAGGTCATCCCTGAACTCTCTGCCTGTCCTGTTACAGCCACAGGGGCGGTTTCTAAACTTTCTGTGCTGTCTGTCTAATCAGCTGGTGGTCCCCAGCACTATTGGTCCTGAATGTACAACCCCAAATCAGAAAAAGTTGGGACAGTATGGAAAATGCAAATAAAAAAAGAAAGTAGTGATTTCTAAATTTACTTTGACTTGTATTTCATTGCAAACAATATGAACACAAAAAAAATTCATGTTTTGTTTGGTCAACTTCATGTCATATTTAAATATACATCCTTTCCTGTCATTCAGACCTGCAACACATTCCAAAAAAAGTTGGGACAGTAAAGCATTTACCACTTTGTAATGTTGCCATTCCTTTTCACAACACTTAAAATACGCTTAGGGACTGAAGACACCAAGTGATGAAGTGTTTCAGGTGTAATTTTGCAAACAAGTCTTAAGGTGGGCAACAGTACGGGGTCTTCGTTGTCGCATTTTACACTTCAAAATGCGCCACACATTCTCTATTGGAGACCGGTCGGGACTGCAGGCAGGCCAGTCAAGTACCCGTACCCTCTTCCTCCGCAGCCAGGACTTTGTAATGTGTGCAGAATGGGGTTTTGCATTGTCTTGTTGAAATATGCATGCACGTCCCTGGAAAAGATGTCTTCTTGAAGGCAACATATTGTGCTCCAAAATCTCTATGTACTTTTCAGCATTAATGGTGCCATCACAGAAGTGCAAGTTACCTTTGCCAAGGGCACTGACACAACCCCATACCATGACAGACCCTGGCTTTTGGACTTGTTGCTGGTAACTGGTAAGGATCTGGATGATCCTTTTCTTCTTTGGTCCGGAGCACACGGAATCCATTCCTCCCAAAAAATACCTGCAATACTGATTCATCTGACCACAGTACACGTTTCCACTGTGTGATGGTCCATCCCAGATGCCTCCGAGCCCAGAGAAGTCGACGGTGCTTCTGGACACTGTTAACATAGGGCTTCCTTTTGGCACAGTACAGTTTTAACTGGCATTTGTGGATGTAACTACGTATTGTGGTGCTTGACAAAGGTTTGCCAAAGTAGTCCTGAACCCATGTGGTGATATCGCTTATAGATGAGTGACGATTCTTGATGCAGTGCCGCCTGAGGGATCGGAGATCACGGTTGTTCAGCTTAGGCTTGCGCCCTTGTCCTTTACACACTGAAATTCCTCCAGATTCCTTGAATCTTTTAATTATGTTATGCACTGTTGAAGGTGAAATATCCAAATCTCTTCCTATCTTTCTTTGAGGAACATTGTTTTTAAACATTTCAATAATTTTCTCATGTATTTTTTGGCAAACTGGCGATCCTCGGCCCATCTTTGCTCCTAAAGGACTAGACCTTTCTTGGATGCTGCTTTTGTACCAAATCATAATAACAATCACCTGTTGACATCCCCTGTTTCAAATCACATCATTATTTAACCAATTTACCAATTTAAATTTAGAAATCACTACTTTCTTTTTTTATTTGCGTTTTCCATACTGTCCCAACTTTTTCTGATTTGGGGTTGTAGAACTAGAGAATACAATGTCCTATTAAATACAATTACATGTATTGTGGCAATGGATTGTTAGGCTGCATTAATTAGGGCAACCGGAACTGGGAACACTTCCCATAACATCAGATGTACATAATTAAAGGAGAATGGCATCTGCACTTATATTAGTCTGCATGCCTCACCCTTATCCCAAGGTTACTGAAGTCATCTGGATCTAGACAGCATCCAGACCAGATGGTGAACTTGCACCCAGGAGCAACCACAACACAGCCCTTGCTGGCCAACAAAGACCTCGACGAGCCCTCAAGGTTTTTTTCTCCATTTCTGTCACCTGATGGTGTTTGGGTCTTGCTTTGTTGTGATCTAAAAGACACTTGTCTAATTTATCAATTGACTGACACCTGACGGACCGACGGATGAGAACAAAACCTGAACTAAATTAAGCTGGATGACGTGCCTGTAGAGCTGCTTTACAGCTGAATCACATCTTACGATATCAACACTACTGAGATCCACTGAATCAATGGCTGAAAAATGACATTGCTTTTTGTAGAACTGTCTATAACTGAACTGAGCTCTTTTCAGATTGATGGACTTCACACTGTTATTGATCTGAACTGATCCAACACTGAACTCAACACTGGCTTGCTTAATTGGTGTCTGTACGACTGACACCATCGAATAAAGACAAAACGTAAACAGAGTTAAGATGGGTGAAGGCACTACCATCTTCAGTAGAGCTGCTTTTGCTTGCATCTTGCAACATCGACACTGGTATTAAACTGAATTGAATTAACGTGGAACTAACTGGAGCTGAATAACAACATTGCTGACTTTTGTAGAACTGTTTATAGCTGATTGATTAACTTTTTAATTGATTTAAACAAAACCAACACTGAATAATGACACTAATGTCTTTTCAAGCTGCTTTCCTAATTTCACCTAATTTCTAGCGATTATCGCCGATTTGATTGCTCATATACTATTTAAACTAAACTGAGCTAGACAATGACATCTCTGAATTCAATAATGAAATGCCTTTAACTGAAAATTAAATGTTTAATCTTATTATATATTACTGACACTCTGTCCTCCAATTTGATACTGTTAAGTGCTTTGACACAATCTGTATTGGTAAAAGCGCTATATAAATAAAGGTGACTTGACTTGACTTGACTTTATAGCTACAGTGTTTCCATGATTCTGCGGTTTCAGGTTGATCTCCGTGAATCTACTTTAACACACTCTTTATTGTATAAAGCTCCATAGAAATAAAGGTGACTTGACTGTATAATGCATTCAAGAGGAAAACAGGCAATCATTTTGTTTTGTAATATTTTAATTAATATAAAATAAGCTACAACATTTAATTAGTGATACACATTATATTATGCAAAAATTAACATAAACTCTGAATTAATACTGAATAATATATGTACATGATATAATTCTGTTACATCTAGGCATACACATAGCATATTACCTTAAATTCATTTTCAAATAAATTTTTACATGTGTTTGACATTAAAGTGTTTGGTCTCATTTTTTATCCACCTGAACATCAGCGTTTAGAGTAGACCACATCTATATGAAGAAAAACAAAATATCAATTAGATATAAGATATATATGACACAGACATGCTCATCTCACAGACATCCGCTGCACACTAACCTCTGTGGTAATCTGGATGCACATTTTCATAGATGGGATACAAGAGGTTTTCCTGTTCACTGCGCAGTTTTCTTGCCCGGAGCACGTCTCGCACACACTGATAGAGGTACGAGTACTGGCACTGGTGCAACACACAGGACAAATACATTTGATTTTATATACTTATGTGTGTGTGTGTATTCTCTCAGTTTCAAAAGCAGTGGTGTGTTTCACAGATGAGCACTCACCTCCGTCTGCACCATGTGTGTGCGATGAAGTCTCAGATCGAACACAGCACTGTAGATGTCCACCGTGTCTCTAGTGTCCAGCTGCTGAAGCACTCTGTCAAGAGCGATAAAGGTTCCGGTGCGGCCCACTCCAGCACTGTCAGAGATAAAAAGTGCACAGCGATAAACACTCCTCCGTCAGAGGAAGATGTAGATTTGCTGAAGATGCTTTGCAGCAAGTATACTAGATCTCGAGCAGAAGGTTCCGCTTTGCTTACTTTGAATTATGTTTGTCAATTACTCTTAAACAGACAGAAATTTGCAAGCATTTGGAGAAACATTTCCATTTGGGACAGCGTCTAAGTTAGGATGGACAACTTCAGTCCTGGCTTGAGTGGATTCACAGACTACACAAGACTATGATCAAGGTAATGTAATAATGATTAGACCGTCCACCTGCAGTGCACTACAGTGGCTCCAGAGAAGGGCGTCCGGTTGATATAATCTCTCACAGTTCGCACGAACTGAATGAGCGACTGCGTGATCTCTGGAACGCCGTGATCCGGCCACACGGTGTAGTGAAACTGACGCACCACTCTGGAATAGCTCAGCTGCTCCTCCTGGACAGACACGCAGCACAGCTCATTAGTGTATTCCTATCAGAACTCATCTGTGAGGAACAGAGACGTTATACCCACGTTGCAGATCTTGAATTCTCGGATGGTCCACTCGGGCAGCACAGACTCGGACTGCATCTGGACGACCAGATCCCCATAGTACAGCGGCTCCTGATCAAATGGCCAGTAATGGTCACACTTCACCTAAACAGAGAGTCAAACACAAAGTCATTGAGCTGACGCCAAAAGAGCCTCACGAGCAGAAGAATCATGTGTGATCATGTGGACATACCCTTCCTTTCTCAACACATTGTGTCACCATAACTATGTTGTGCACATTCTGCTCCCAGACCATCTTCCAGAAATCGTCTTTAGTGCCAGGTAAAGGACCCTGAGTCGCTATATACTCCCGTCTGAAGTTATTGCCCTTTAAAACAAACCATGTGATATGTTTAGTTAAGTGTCATTGGTTAGCCTTAGGAGAGAAACAAGTACTTATAGCATATTTTTGCCCACCACTGCTCAGATATTTTACGTTTAGTACCAATAGCATTTTACTTATATTTTACACTATTTTTGTTGCTATTTATACTTGGTGAGAACTGTATCTAACACTATTTACCATATTTTTGATTAAGTCATGTGTCAAATGCTTTTAATTGAAATATGTATTACTTAAATACACAACCTGCCTGGCAAACTACAGCCTCACAAAATGCATGCACATAATTTTTGTGGTCTGTAATTCAACATGCTTTTTTGTATGACAGATTTTGACTTGTGTTATTAATGTACTTCCATGGCCAAAGATCTTACAGGAATATAGCTGGCATTAATGTAATCTGAGCAGGAGTCATCATCAACATAGGACAGCTTCACCCGTGTAGAGTCATCTGTTCAGGGAACACGTCAAAATACATTTAGAAAAATTGTATTACAATAATATTAGGTATTTTAACAAACACTCTGATTTGCCTGGACATACAAGGCAGTATATTGTTGTAGCGATTTTTGCCTCTGTTTTCAGGCAATAACGCTGCGTCTTGAGGTTGGTTACGACCAACATCCTTCAGGTCCTGAAAGCAGAACAAAGAGTTAATGTGTTCGCTCTGAAACATTCCAAATATCATATTATGAAATATGGAGGACACTGTATTTTACCTCATATTCCTCAGAAAGGAGGTAGTTGGAGTCTGCTCGAAGTTTAGCTAAATGTAGCTCAAAATTTGTGATGCTGATGGGACTGTAGTTGGAAAAGACAACAGATAACAGAAAAAAATCAAGAGTTCATTTAAAGAACATACGGTATACTGAAAATATCCTGCTCTGGGATGTAGTACAGTACCTTGAGACACGACGGTTCCTAAAACACAGGAGAAAATCACATTGTAATAAGAATTTCTGCTGCTGTTTAACTGCCATTATAACCTGTAATAACGCTAATATAAATGCAGTCAGTCTTACCCTCTAACAATGACGTGACTTCCCGAGGGTTGTCTTTCTCTTCTCAAACTCATTCTGACCACAGGCTCTTGTGCACTCCTGGGAAAGACAAAAACCTGCCATCACTAACTAATGACTGCCTGAGACTTGTCTTCTTCAGTATCTGATTAGATATTGTTCTGTTCCTCAGCTAAAGTCAATACTAGCGCATCACTGCCAATCAATCATCGCTAACTCTAAACCAGAGGTCCTAAACTCTGGCTCTCGAGGTCCACTTTCCTGCAGAGTTTAGCTCCAACCCTAATAAAACACACCTGAGCAAGCTCATCAAGGTCTTCATGATCACTAGAAAGTTACTGGCGAGTTTGTTCAAGGTTGGAGCTAAACTCTGCAGGACCATCAGCTCTAACTCAAACTGATGGTCATAAACTCATCATTACCGTCACTGACACATCATGCCAAAACACCACAAACCTGTATCAACATATCTGTCAACATTAAGCAGTTGATTTTTCCTGGCTAACCTGTCATAACTGCCCCACCGTCATAGACTGTCAGCACCACAAACTAGGAGTGTTGCAATACGCCTATATTGACGTAAATAAATGTGATGTTTAAACAATGCAATATTGATACTGTATTAATACTAAGCATACAAAAATATTGTCAAAAATCCAGCATCAGTAACTCTGGTTGACACTCCAGTGAAGTAGGTGGCAGTGAATGTTGATCAATTTGATTGATAGCATTATTATTTGTTTATTTTTCAAAATTTCTATAGATACTGTGAGCATTGGTATTGTATATTCTCTTGTTCAAGCCCTACCACAAACTGTTATCATCACTACCAATACCTATGTACAAATTCATCATCAGTAACCCCTCAAATCAGTTGGGTAAAGGGTCTGTGTTGTATATGAGTTTTAGATTTGATGTACTTAATATTGACTTTTGATGACTTTAGTAAAGTGCAAGCTGTAAAGCAGGACTCACATTTTGTGGACTTTCTGTCTGCAGATCAGCAGAACAATTAATCCCACCATGGTGGCGATGAGGAAGAGTCCAGCGCTGACCCCTTCGATGACCCCACTCAATGGCTCTGAACACACACAAATATGAACCGTTAACCAGCGCATCTTACCAGTCGCCCTTTAATATGGTCAAGCCACGTGTGATACCTGCGTCTGTCACGAGGGGCTTGGACAGGTATGTATCTGTATAGAGCGGAGAGAGAAACTCCTCGTGATCCTCATCGAAAAGTTTCGTAAACGCTCGAACACTGAGTCTGAGAATCACAAGACAAACAGTCGAAGAGATCACCAACAATCACCTGACTGCAGACTCAAACATTAGTGACAGCACGCCATTTGACCTTCGCTTGTTTGTTAATAATGGCATGAATGTGTATTTGAGCATCCTAGAAACATTTGTGTTCAAGGGCTATACGTGAGGTTAGGGATAGGTTTAACCCTTTAAACTCACATGATCCGTCTCCTGAGACATTGGTTAAGTTTTGGATACACTGGTCATGTAGGAACACCCTATTAGCAACAAACAGCACAGTCTGACTGCAGTGTCAGATTCGTCACCTGTATGCTGTCTTGGGCTTCAGTGGCCCATCACAGAAGATCGCCTGGCGTGGAGACGCGTCAGCTGATGGTGTCTGATCACATCGTCCTCCCAGACTCTCCATGCCCGACCCCAGGTGGATCTCAAACTCCTGTATTGTGCTCTGGCTCTCGTCGCAGTGGCTGGGGAAGTAGCTGGTCTGATAAGCTTTGACAGAGCTGTTGGATCTGTAGTCCAGGTATGAGGGAAGAGGATGATGCTGGTATGGCTGCTGGTTTTCACTGTCTGAATACAACCAAAGAGAAGGGGTATTGTATTACTTTGGTCGTGTAAGGAGACAAGAGGATCTCTGCATAACATAAAAAAAGAGGAAAGAATGTGTTCCAACCATCAGATTCAGTTACGATGACGGAGAAGAATTTCACAGCACCGTTGATATCACTGAACCAGCTGCAGTTGAACTGGAAGAATATGGTTGACTTGGTAAGCTGTACTGTATTCTCATCGACACGGGTCGAGGGCAGAGGTGGACCTGAGAAGACACGAACTATTCAGTTACCGTTCCCGTCAGAAAGTTATCTGATGATCAATATCAAACAGAAAGCCCTAACTCACGGTCTATCATTGTGACCACACTTTCCATGACTGCCTCACTGGTCATGCTGTCAGAGATGACTTTGACAGAGACGGTGTACTGCTTATGAGGCTCCAGGTCTTTGATCAGATAGACAGTGTTCTCTTTGACTGTGCGCTGCGAGTACACCATTCTCTGAGAGTCCTTTCTCAAGCACTCGATGGTGTACGAGTCAAAGTCAGCTTCTGGGGGACTCCAGGAACAGGAGATGGCTGTGGAGTTCTGAGGACGGCAGTGCAGGCTCTGAACACGCTCCGGCTCTAAAGACAGGAAAGAACACACATTCCACTAGTGCTACACCTACAGATAATGCCATATGTTATTGTAGTTGAGTGGTTTATTACGGTGCTATTACAGTTTTTTCAACCGCTTACACACAAAATCTTTCCTTGTCACACAGTTTCTGAAAGCTGACACTCAAACAGCAGAAGCACACACCAAATCTGCAAAACCAGACACTAATTCTCAGCCTTTGACTCAGTTTTCAATTTCATAAAACCCTTTTTGCAAAACACAACACACAGTTCTTTATGTGATATCTTGAATGCAGTGCTTCATTTTGCAAGAGATGTGAGGCATTTTGTGTGGAATTCTTGGATTTGTGTCTAAAGTTTTGAAAAAAGTTTTGAAAATGTGTGTAAGAAGTAAAAAAAAAAAATACTGTAAGCAATAGAGCAGGGGTTCTCAACTCTGACGCCTCGAGATCCACTTCGCTGCAGAGTTTAGCTCCAACCCTAATCTAACACACCTGAACAAGCTCATCAAGGTTTTCAGGGTCTTTACTAGAAAGTTACAAGCAGGTGAGTTTCAGGTCAAGGTTGGAACTAAACTCTGCAAGAAAGTCGAGGCCAGAGTTCAGAACCCCTGTAACACATAGAGACAGATTGCTGTAAAACTACTACACTATGATCTTGTCCAAACTGAAATGGTTCTGGTGACCAGTAGTCTCTCTGGTGTGGCTTTACTGGTGAAATGATTAAAAAGCCTGGTTTGGACATACTGCTTCCCGTAGGGATGACTGATAAACTGATTCTTATACATGTGTGTCTGGTGCTCCACTGACTTGTCCTGATGCTCCTGTAGATCGGAAAGCTGTAGGTAGGGTTGTTGGTTCTGGCGCCGCTGACCGTACGCAGGCTGATGTTGTACTGGCGGCCAGGGTACATGCCTTTCAGAATACGGTTTCCAGATGTGGGGCTGTGGTAGGGGTTGAACACAGACAGATGGTCCCCGGGGCTCCACTGAAGGTCAAAGTCATCATAATCAGTGTTTTCTGGACTGCTCCAGGTGATCTCCAGTGAGGTGTTTGTGATTTCTCCAAAGGAGAACGAGACAGGTGGCCTAGGGTCTACAATACATCAAAGCCATTAAGGAAAAGACTCCAACATATAAAATCAGTACTGCAATTAAGCACTGATTCCAAAGTTAAACTGAAGGAAACTGACCCATCTTAAGGTCTTTTGAGATCGATTCAACACGTCTAGTTCATGTTGTCATGTATTATTTCTTACGACTTACAGGACGCACTTACCTGTCCTGCCGGTAGTAGTTGCCATGTTGGTGAGATCTCCACTGTGTGTAAGGACGACAGCCTGGTACAGTCGTCCAGCCACCAGCCTCTGAAACGTGTAGCTTGTGCTCTCCGGGCCCAAGCTCTGCTCTGCTTGTTGAGTGCCATCAGGGTTGTAGATCAGGAGGGTGTAGCTGCTCACTTCACCCCCGGCCCGTTCCCAGCTCAACCACAGACTCTCAGAGCTTCTTCTGCTGTCGGCACGCAAGAACGCCACAGCTGCAGGAACTACAGGAAACACATTTAACGAAGGTATTATTTATTCTGATATTTATTAGGGATGCACCGATATGGAAATTTTGGCCGATAACACTAACCGATAATTCATCATTTTGAAAGCCGGTAACCAATATTTTCAGGCCGATAAATCTAAATCCAAATTTTATACAATTTTTAAGAGTCTAAAACAAAAAAGTCTCACCATTAAAAGCCATGTCCCAAACACTTAAACATAAATCAAATATATACAGCAGCCTTTGAGCCAAAGTGAGTTTTAAAATTAATTTTACACTCCTATTACCTACTTTCTTAATCAAAAAATTGCCTTACAAATAAATAAAATAACACCTAAATAATGCAGACAAGTTACAACATTACTTATGTGAAAAGAATTAAAATACATGTGCCACGGAATTATAATAAAACGGAATAGCTTCCGCACGGACAATAATGGAATGATGTTAATTAAACCATATTGTTTATGAAAAAAATAAGATAAAAATAAAAGTGGTGGTTATTTTTAATAATGCATAAATTATTTTGAAAAATAAACATCTTAAATTAAAGTTTCAAACAGCAGCATTGTTGTTTAAGCTGCGTGCGCTGTGGAAGAGCTGAATGAACACCAGTAAACTGAAGCGCTGTTAGCGGGTTAATTAGGTGATATATATAAATAAATATATAGACATAAAAATAATATTATAATACTATATAAGTATATAACTATATAAAATATATGCACAAAAAGATGCAAATGAACAAGTGAACTTGAACTAAGTTGTGTGACTCCTGTTGTGAATCTGCTCTTTCAAGCATTTTATGTAGCTTTTATGACAGACTTGCCCTGCACATGTTGCGTGATAACTGTATTTTCCTTTTCAAAGTGATTCCAATCAAATTTCAAGCAAGTCAAAACCATCATGGCAAACACTGCGCATCTGAAGTGTCTCTGAAGGAAATAATGCATTATATTATCGGCCAAATTTGCTTTTCGGGTTGATAGCGATAACAGTAAAAATTCACATTTGTCGGCCGATATTGATATGGTGGCCGATATATTGTGCATTCCATGAACTGTGATAAATATATGATTGTGTTTGCTGTTAAACTGCTGTGATTGGGCCTGACATTGAACTGTATCGTAACCACAATTAAAAAAGTACATTTTGGTCACTGGCAGATTGGTGTGTGTTGTTCACCTGTCCGGGCCCAGATGGACGTGTCATTGGTCTGATCCTCACTGCGGGTCAGAACGACCACCTTGTACTGAGTCCCAGGTTGAAGGTTTTGGAAAGAACAGTCCTGCATGTTCACCATTCCTGTTTTCTGAATATGCGAGCTTTTGTCTCCAGTATACAGAAAAACATCGAATCCATCAAACTCCCCGTCTGGCAGAGCCCAGCGGAACGACAGGCTTGTGGTCGTGTTGCTTACGACGGACAGGTTATTAACAGTCGCTGGACCTAAAACACACATTTTCAGACACTGTAAGCGTTCAGTTCATCTGCTGTATGATCACAAGTAAAAACTGAAAAGAAGGCATCATCTACACACAGGTTCTGCCCTCAGCAATGGCAGCTATGCTGCTGATTCCTCCGCTGATGGTTTGCATCACAATGCGATATTTTTTTCCTGGAGTGAGCTGTCTGAAGTAATGCTGGCTGGCTTCTGCGGTCTGAGAGCTGTTAGACACCAGAGATCCTCGCTCATCCAGCAGCTGCAGCCGATAGCCGTCATACACCCCTCGACCCGCCTGCCATGACACCAGCAGACTGGACGTGCTGCGCTGGTTCTCCACCTGTAGAGCGCTCACGGAGGAGGGCACTGCAGAGGAGTAACAGAGCAATCGATGGTTGGATTATGTCCATCTGTCTGCATTTACCAATAGGGATAAGTAGGCTAAATATTTACACTGACAGAATAACTGAAACCACAGTACAGTCTCTGTGCTACATTTAAGCTTGGCACTGCAGGCTGTGCAGTACACTGGTTTTACCATGATATTGCAGGTAATGTACCATCTTGACCAAATTATTACTCTTATAAAACAACAGCATCAAAATGGCAAAAAGAGCAGAAAAACACCATATACAGTTTTCTTTAGTGTATCACGTTACCTGTTCGTCCCATTGCTGTGCTGTTATTGATCAGAGATCCGCTGACTGATGTAACAGTTATCATGTACTGCTGTCCCGGCAGTAGACGCTGGAAACTGATCTCATTCACATGTTTAGGGACTGATCTCTCCTCAGCCTGACCGCCCGTCTGGGACAGTGACACAGCGTAGCGGTCCACATCGCCCTGTCCCGGCGTCCAGTTCACTCTAAGACTGCTGCTCTGATCGTCATTACTAATATGAATGTTCTTCACTTTACTAGGAACTGAAATAAATCGAAAACACACAACCTTTAAGACTCTGCAAGATAACTACACTCAAAAATCTGTTAAACCACTGTATTTCTGAGATATCCACAGGCAACAGTGAGATGTACCTGTTCTGCCTTTGATAAACTGCACACTGAGGTTTGGCCCACTGTAGGTGGACACCACAATTTTGTAGAGTCTTCCAGGAGTGAGTGAAGAAAGCAGGTATCTGTTGGTGCTGCTGGTTAGTGTGATTGGAGGAAACACCTTCATGTCGTTAAAGAGCAGCTGAACCTCATAATGATCCACATCTCCGGGAGCAGAAACCCACATCACCAGCAGGTCCTCTGTGCCGCTGTCAGCCAGCGTCAGGTTCTGCACTCCTGCTGGCACTGACAGGGAATAGGATAATAGTATACTACAGTACAGACAAAGCCATGCAAGCTAATACTAAACATAAATACTCTAAACTAAACTACAGAGCCAAATAACTAAACCAAAATACAGAATTACAGTAAAGGACAAATTCTATGGTTTAGTTTACTGTAGAACTGTGGTAAACTAAACTATTAAGCAACAGAATTAACAGAGTTAACTAACCTACAGAGTTAAATAACTACAGAACCTATACCACAGAGCTACAGAACAGTGGTAAACTACACTACAGTGCTACAGAATTACAGTTAACTAACCTACAGAGTTACATGACTACAGAACCTATACCACAGAGCTACAGAACAGTGGTAAACTACACTACAGAGCTACAGAATTACAGTTAACTAATTTATAGAGTTACATGACTACAGAACCTATACCACAGAGCTACAGAACTATGGTAAACTACACTACAGAGCTACAGAATTGCAGTTGACTAACCTATAGAGTTACATAACTACAGAACCTATACCACAGAGCTACAGAACTATGGTAAACTACACTACAGAGCTACAGAATTACAGTTAACGAACCTATAGTGTTACATGACTACAGAACCTATACCACAGAGCTACAGAACAGTGGTAAACTACACTACAGAGCTACAGAATTACAGTTAACTAACCTACAGAGTTACATAACTACAGAACCTATACCACAGAGCTACAGAACTATGGTAAACTACACTACAGAGCTACAGAATTGCAGTTGACTAACCTATAGAGTTACAAAACTACAGAACCTATACCACAGAGCTACAGAACTATGGTAAACTACACTACAGAGCTACAGAATTACAGTTAACGAACCTATAGAGTTACATGACTACAGAACCTATACCACAGAGCTACAGAACAGTGGTAAACTACACTACAGAGCTACAGAATTACAGTTAACTAACCTACAGAGTTACATAACTACAGAACCTATACCACAGAGCTACAGAACAGTGGTAAACTACACTACAGAGCTACAGAATTACAGTTAACTAACCTACAGAGTTACATAACTACAGAACCTATACCACAGAGCTACAGAACAGTGGTAAACTACACTACAGTGCTACAGAATTACAGTTAACTAACCTATAGAGTTACATAACTACAGAACCTATACCACAGAGCTACAGAACAGTGGTAAACTACACTACAGTGCTACAGAATTACAGTTAACTAACCTATAGAGTTACATAACTACAGAACCTATACCACAGAGCTACAGAACAGTGGTAAACTACACTACAGAGCTACAGAATTACAGTTAACTAACCTACAGAGTTACATAACTACAGAACCTATACCACAGAGCTACAGAACAGTGGTAAACTAAACTACAGAGCTACAGAATTACAGTTAACTAACCTACAGAGTTACATAACTACAGAACCTATACCACAGAGCTACAGAACTATGGTAAACTACACTACAGAGTAGGCTTGGGCGGTAATACGGTAATATGGTATACCGCGGGATCTAAAAATAGCAACGGTATCAGTTTCAATACCGTTATACCGTCATAAAAAACAATGCACTTATATAGGAGACGAGGATTAAATATTAAATATAATTTATTTAATGCCTAAAAATGTGTATGCTTGGTTGTCATCACGTGACAGCGTGGAGGAGAAAGAGAGAGAGGGGGAAAGATGCGGCGAGTCGCGCACCAAGTGACCAGGGTAGGGTGCACCAGCCATTCGTAAGTTCTTACTTAAATTAGAATGTTAAGTTCACACTAGAGGCTAGTAACTACTTGCTAGTTTGTAACTAAATTTGTACTTACTTCGGTTGCACCAGCTGTTCGTTAAGCAGGACGTAGCTAGTAGTTCTTAAGCTCTCCGTAAAGTAATGCGTAGTCGCATAAAATGACGTTTACCCTAAATCATCCAATAGAAACCTTCAAATACGCGAGCAGAACTTGTTTAAATGTTATTGATTTTAATTAATCCTTCATTCTAACTTCTTTCGCCTCACGTATACTAACGGTAAAAACAAGTTTCCATTAAAAACGATACATTAATAACATTAGTCTATATGTAAGCTATTTTTATATGTAAATAACATTCAGAAACTGTTGACTGACAACTCAATAAATACTGAAAGAAAAAAAAACATAAGAAATGCGATTTATTTATTATTTCATCTGACATGCGCAAACACGGACCGAAGTGCACAGAGGCGCGCTGTAGATGGGGTGTTGAAGACAGGCTAAAAAAGAAACAAAGTACTTTTATTCACATATTGTTCTTATTGTTCTTTCTCTTAATATGTACGTGAGTGTAAATGTCAGCAGCATCATATATGCCTAAAGGATTGGAGGTTGTCAGGTAAAAGAAGAGCATATTGATGCAATTCACTCAGTCTGCTATTGTATTCCAACCGTTACTCCTGACCAGACGCGTCCGTAAATATTTAGTTTATACGTAGAGTTACACTTCAACTAAGTGTAATGGTGCAACGAAAAAATATTTAGTAGTGCGTAAGTTGTAACTTAGTGCCCATTTACGTCAAAACTAGGCTAGGTTGTAACTTACGTTCAGCTCGTGCAACCGGCCCCAGGGTCTCGAAAAAGAACACAACTTCTGCAGTTTGGCAGTATTTCGGGTTTCGACCGAACGAGAAGGGAGAGGCGGTAAATACGGACGAGGCAAATTGTGCAACAAAAAGGTGACCGCGAGAGATGGAAATACCTCGAACCTAAGGTGACACTGTCTGAGCCTTATGTCATAATTTTTTTTTTTATTCACGGTAATACCGTATACCGAGGTAAAATAGGGAGGAGGTTTGACGGTATCAAAATTTGGATACCGCCCAAGCCTACTACAGAGCTACAGAATTACAGTTAACTAACCTACAGAGTTACATAACTACAGAACCTATACCACAGAGCTACAGAACAGTGGTAAACTACACTACAGAGCTACAGAATTACAGTTAACTAACCTACAGAGTTACATAACTACAGAACCTATACCACAGAGCTACAGAACAGTGGTAAACTACACTACAGAGCTACAGAATTACAGTTAACTAACCTACAGAGTTACATAACTACAGAACCTATACCACAGAGCTACAGAACAGTGGTAAACTACACTACAGAGCTACAGAATTACAGTTAACTAACCTATAGAGTTACATGACTACAGAACCTATACCACAGAGCTACAGAACAGTGGTAAACTACACTACAGAGCTACAGAATTACAGTTAACTAACCTACAGAGTTACATAACTACAGAACCTATACCACAGAGCTACAGAACAGTGGTAAACTACACTACAGTGCTACAGAATTACAGTTAACTAACCTACAGAGTTACATAACTACAGAACCTATACCACAGAGCTACAGAACAGTGGTAAACTACACTACAGTGCTACAGGACAACTGTATGCTACACTACAGAAGTGCAGAACTATGGTAAACTACACAACAAAGCTACAGAATTACAGTAAACTAATCTACAGAGTTACAAAACTATGGCAAACTACAGAACAACAGAAAACTAAGCGCAACAGTAAACTCATCCACAGACCTACAGAACAGGAATAACTAAATATTAATATATAAATATTAATAAATATTAATTAAACTAAAGAAGTAAATAAAAATCACGGAGCTACAGAACAACAAAACTGTGAACTACAGTGCAACAGAAATACATGAATCTATAAAGCCATAGAATTGCAGCAAACTAAATCAGCAAGCTATAAAAATGTAGCAGCTACAGTAAAATGCACTAGAGAGCTGTCAAAGTAAAGCAGGACAGGTATACTCACATGTCCTTCCGTGAGTTGAGATGCTGGACTCATATTTCCCGCTCCACGTGCTGACGATCACAGTGTAGAGTCGGCCTGGCACCAGCCCACTGAACACACATTCATTCTGAGTCTTGGGCACCGTCTTGTTCTGCTGGAAGATGTTGTTGTGCTTTATGGAGACATGATAGAAGTCAAAGTCTCCAGCCGCGTGCCGCCAGTACACCTTCAGACGGTCGTCACGAGCCATGTGTGTGGCTGTAGGGTTCAACGCTGTGGCAGGCTCTGGAGCAGAGAAGCACAGAATAATGTGAACAACCAGACCGTACACAGCAGCTCAGCATCTCCATCGCTGTAACAGACAGAGGCTATCATCAGAACTGCTGCTGAGTGCTCTTACGCGTGCGCTCCTGAACCACGGTGTGGTTCTCATACTCTCCGCTGCGGGTGCTGATGGAGATGTTGTAGAGGCGTCCAGACACCAGAGACTTAAACACACACTCGGTAGTGAACCTGGACACAGTGAGGGTGTGAAGGGTCCTCTCCTGGTCTCTCAGAGTGACCGAGTAACTGTCCACGTCTCCCTCAGCTGCTCTCCAGGACACGCTCAGGAAGTCCATGCGGCCGTTGTTGCTGACCGTCACGTCTCTCACTGCGGCTGGAACTGATCAACACACGACACAAGCCAAAAACACAGTACAGAGCTGCACACTGCTCAGTAAAGACAAACAGAATCAGGACTGATGCTACTGATCTGTTTGTCTGCTTTTAATATCACTACACATAAATAAACATTGTTTGGCTAAAGGGAGAGAGAGAAGTGAGAGAAGTATGCTAATATGCTATTTCATAGACTCCTCAGATTTACGTCAAGTCACCTTTATTTTTATAATAACAACAGAGATTGTTTCGAAGCAGGTATTCATGCACATTATGGATCACAAACTGAGCGATAATGCGGGGTGAAGATGAATTTTTTCATTCTTGCAGTCTTAAGGCAATCGTCACTTGTATAATTTAATAATTATTTGTACAATTAAATCAGATTAAATAACATTACAATATATAAAATATTATTTGCAGTTCATTATTTATAACCATAATTATATATACATATACATATTATACAGTGGCAGGAATAAGTTTGTGAATATTTCTGAATATCTGACTTTCTGCATTGATTACTCATAAAATGTGGTCTGATCTTCGTCTCAATTAAAAACAATCTGACTGAACTAATAACAGTTGTGCTTCTCAAAACTGTATTGAAGTCATGAGTGATCACTGACAGAGCGGGCGGTGAAGTGAAACTCTTCAACACAAATGGAGTCAGTCAAGGAGTTGAGACTGGACGTGTGCATCGCACAGCTGCTCTTAAATGACCAAACCACTGCTGCCATGTTTGCCCATAACAAACGCTGCTTTGCTGCCTCTCGGCCTGGACATTTCATCCATTGATGGAACAATGAATTAAAAGTGTATCATAAGATTTCACAGGAGAATGTCAGGACTTATGAATAATGCTGAATTTCAATGTTCAGGATATCAGTGTCTAAATTTACGATGAGCAACTTTGAAGACAAGCTGCTTGTTACCATGTTAACAATAATAAAATGTTGAGTAAAAGCATGATTGTTCACTCAGAAAGGAACAACATCCTCCCTCCACAACAACACTCCCTGCAGGAAGTCGCACAAATGACCTTGACATATTCAAGGCTTCCTGGAAATTCCAGGAGCATTCCTGCAGCTCCAGATAAGAGTGTGTGTGAAGCTCAGCGTACCTGTGTCATCCTTCAAGCTAATCTGAAGAAACAGGCTACACAGGCACCGCTGCATTGTTTTAAACAGCAGCTGTGTTCCAAACGATACACTATACACAATGTACTTATGTACTCAACCACGTGTTGCATGAATTATGTAAGGTAATTTTGTCATGAATAATCGGAGTCTGATGGAATCCTTCGCTATGTAATTAAAGCTGCGACAGTTGAATGCATTAAGTGTTCAATATGCCACACTTTGTTTTTTTTCTCCGGTTATTTAAGTGCATAATCCGGGTATGTAAAATGCACTTTTTCTTTTTTGAATTTTCAGTGTGAACACACTACTCTATTTATACACTATTTATTCTACAAACGTCATAGAATAGTGCACAAGAACACGTTTTGGGATGCACCTAGCATCCTTTAAGCACAGCATTGAGTATATTTTTAAAGGGAAAATAAAAAGAATACTGTACAAATATCTGAAGATACTTAAGTTCAGACAGCTGATGAAAGTCATTAATTGATGGGCTGGATTCATGCCAATCACCTGTCAATGTCTTGTGAAGCAAAAGCTGAATGTTTTAATAAACTGATATGTTTTAAGTTCTGGCTAAAATATGAGTCCATTAATCCATAATAACACTTCCTCAAGTGAAAAAGTGTTCTGGTGTGAATCAGGAGAGAAATCTGCAGATCAAGCAGCTTTTACAAGACAAAACAGCTCTAAACAAACCTGTGGCTGGATCTTGATGTGAGAGATGCACGCTTTCGCTGGAGGAAGAGTTATTATGGATTACGGACTCGTATTTTAGTTAAAAACATCTTGATGGATTTTGTCTTCTCCAGATGTTAACTGATGGACTGGAGTGCTGTGGATTATTGTGATGTTTTTATCAGACTCTCATTCTGACGGCACCCATTCACTGCAGAGCATCCATTGCTGAGACACTGATGCAGTGAACACATTTTCAGCAACTTGTCATTTTTGAATGAGCTATTCCTTTAAGTGAGCCACACTTATTTAACAAATACCCTGTATGTATTATAGTAACATGCACCTGATGTTCTGTTTTTGGTGTATTACCTGTGCGCCCATCAGCCACCGTCTGGCGCGAGAGATCGCCCCTGTGCACGGTGGTCAGCACTGTCCTGTACAGGGCGCCGGATCTCAAGCCCTGGAAGTGGTAGGAGGTGGCATTGGGCGGCACACTCTCATTCTTCATGACCACGCTGTCGTGGATGAGGAGCACGCGGTACAGATCCACCGCACCGGCCGCCCCGTCCCAGCGCACCTGCAGAGCGTCTGTGCTGCCCTGATTACTGACCCGCAGCTGGGTGACCTGCGCAGGGACTGACCACACACACAACATTACTCAGTAAAATCGACTGAATGGACACTCCAGTCATCACCCTGGACATCTGCATGACCCACCGGTTCTTCCTGTGACGTGGGCCGAACTGCTCCGATCTCCACTGTTGGTCATCACGGTGATCGTATAGGTGTGTCCAGGCATCAGCTCATTAAAACTGCATTCCTGCACACCACGGGCTAATGTCCGTGTGTCCACAGTGGCGTCTCCATCCTTCAGCAGGACGGTGTAGTTGTCCCACTCGCCGACGGGTCGGCTCCACACAGCGCTCAGCGAGGTCTCGGTGCTGTGACGGACACTCAGCCTTTGAACGGACCGCGGAGCTGATGGACAGACCGTGCAGAAAAACTGAGAACGGTGTCTATCCCTGGTCTTACTGTCAGTCCGGCTCCTGCAGAGTCCAGCTCCAGCGCTAATCAAACACAGCTAAACCAGCAGCTGGAACTCAACTTTGCAGGACAGTGAGCCTCATTTTAATTTGACATGAATACAAAGTGCACTATTTAAAAATGTGCTTAAGAATGATAGTCATGAAAGTGTGCTCTCTTTACGGTAAGTACACTTAAAGGGATTGTTCACCCAAAAACGAAAATTATCCCATGATTTACTCACCCTCAAGCCATCCTAAATGTATGTGACGCTCTTCTTTCTGATGAATACAATCAGAGTTACGTATATTAAAAAACGTCCTGGCTCTTCCAAACTTTATAATGGCAGTGAATGGAATATCGTTTGAAATATGGATATTTTTCTTACAAAAACACATGGATTCGCTACAGGAGGCCTTTATTCACCCCCGGAGCCGTGTGAGACATGTTTTATTATAGATGGACGCACTTTATTGCACTTCTTTTGGACTATTGAAAAAAAAAACAGCCATTCACTGCCATTATAAAGAAGAGCCAGGATGTTTTTAAATATAACTCCGATTGGATTCGTCTGAAAGAAGAAAGTCATATAAACTAGGAGAGGCTTGAGGGTGAGTTGAACTTTCCCTTTAAGTGGCCTTTCATTATTAGTGTTATATAACTGCAAGTACAGTTAAAAAAAAAAAAGAGATCTGAAGTACACTAAAAGTGCACACACAACACAATTAAGCGCACTTCTTTTTCACAAGAGCAGGCCCTTTGTGTTTTTTCAGTGTTGGTTTGTGAAGCTGAGTTGATCAGTAACACACCTAGTCTCCCGTGGCAGTCGGCGGTCGAGCTCAGATATCCGCTCTCCACGCTCACAGCAGCTCTGTACAGACGGCCTGGAATCAGAGTCCCGCTGCTGAAGCTGAACTCCACCAGAGTCCTGTCCAGCGTCCGGTTCATCAGCACCGACGAGCCGTTGAACAGCAGGACACGGTAGACGTCCCAGTCGCCAGCAGGAGGAGACCAGGACAGCCGCAGGGTCTTCTCACTAAGGGCCTCCAGCTGGAGATGAGCCGCCCATCCTGGAGCTGATGAACAGCAGACACAACAAGGACTCATAAAGACACATCTCGGGTTATTTCTATCGATGAACCAGAGATTCACCCTGTTCAAAAAAACAGCATACACTGGTTAGGTGTTGAAGCATGGCAGCTGGTTTGAGCTGGTCTAAGTTGGTCATGTGCTGGTCCTAAGCTGGTCCTGATCAGGAACTAGTTGCTTAGGACCAGATTAAGACCAGTACATGACCAGCTTAAACCAGCTCAAACCAGCAGCCATGCTTCAAAACATACCGAAACCGCAATATGCAGTTTTTTCCAACAGGGTGAATCTCTTGTTATTCATTCATGTCTTTTATAATGGCAACTGGTTACAAATAGTTCATTTATGATCAGAAAAAAATACTAAACTGTCACTGAAGAGGTTTCTATTAAAAAGGTACTAATACTGTAATAGCTTTTAAGCTACCATTGAGGGGTAATAAGGTACAAAGATGTAAGATTTGTCACAGTTCTTGCCTGTTCTCCCTGTTGTCCTGGTCTCAGCTGTTAGGTCTCCACTCTCCGTCTTCACCAACACTTGATAAGCTTTTCCAGGTGTCAGTCCGCTAAAAACCCACTGCGTAGTGTTTGGAGGCAGAGTAAGGTCCCGTTGTGAAGAGGTGGAGGGAGACAGAGAGAGCTGGTAGGACTGCACGTGTCCGACGGCAGGAATCCAGGCGGCTTTAAGAGAGTCCTGACTGCCGTTGCTCTGGAGAGTCAGTGATGTGACGGGAGCAGGAGCTGCACGAATCACAGGCCTGTCTTTAAGTGCACTTAATGTCACTGGAAATGTTTATTACTATAGATTCATTTTGTGTTTAGGACTTCATTACATTTGGTGACTTAAAGGAATAAAAACAGGTTCGGAACAACATGAGGGCGAGTAAATAATGAAAGAATAAATTCACCATCATCTCATAAACTCAGCATTAGTGTTTCTTGAAGAGACAATACGTGTGTGTGTGTGTGTGTGTGTGTGTGTGTGTGTGTGTGTGTGTGTGTGTGTGTGTGTGTGTGTGTGTGTGTGTGTGTGTGTGTGTGTGTGTGTGTGTGTGTGCATCATGGGTAATGGGCAGTAAAAGACAGGATATGTAGGCGGGTAGTCTGCTAAAGCAGGAAGGGAGGAGGCAAGCTGAAAATATCCTGGAAATAACGATGAAAAAGCTGTTGGCCTTTGGTTAGCAGTAAAAGCTGCTGCTGGTTAGAGGTGTTTCTGTGTCCTGTGGAACATGATGACTGTCCCAGTGTAAAATCAGCTCATGACTCTGATTCAAAGCTGCACTTACCAAACTGTTTGGTGAAAGAACATGAAAAAAATGCGTTGTTACATATATAATGTGAATTTAGAAAACAAAATGGGACTGATTGCCATTCCCAGACATATTTTTCTGTCAGACATTCTCTGATGGTTTAACCCAGACAACAACACACTCCATGTTAATGCCACAGGACCCTGAACCGCTCACCAACACAACAACAATACATATGACACAGTGAACATTAAAGCAACGACTGTCTTGATGTCGTGCTGCAGTGCATGTTGGGAACTGCAGTTATTGTATGTCACAGTGTGTGAAATGAGCAAATAAACGGCTAGAGGATACAGGAAAGGAGGCTCAGAACACAGCACCACCCGGTTTCATCAAGGTCCTGCCCCTCGTATGAACCTGTACCCCGAGCCTTTGTCCCTGTCTGAAACAGATACAGTACAGCCACAGCTTTTAAAACGCAATTAATGAAACAAGTGCAGTAAGTCAAGAGGACATAGAAACATCAATAAAGTGCTCTAGTTTGGTCATTAGCACTGAAGTACATGGTACCGTCATGCCAAGATTTCAAAGCTATCAAAGATCTGCTGGAATGTCTCAGAAGCAAGGCTTCTCCCTGGTTTTAGGTCAGTGATAATGGGGTTCGTCCAACCAAACTCAGCGTGTCATTGAGGGATCTGCATGGAGATCTGGCAGCAGTCAATGTGAATGTGCACCACTCAACCACTCCACAAATCTGGTCTAAGGAAGAAGCTTACTGTGAAAGAATGTCAAGGCAAGACTGAAGTTTGGAACAGGACTTCTGGAACAATGTGTCCTGGACAAATGAGTCAAAGGTCAAGTTGTTTGGCCACAGTTCCAAGCAGACAAACACTACAGTGGTTGCTGGCATGAAGTCAACTGAGAATTCCATATCATCCAAAAAGGTGCATGAGGAGAACGTGAAGGCATCTGTAAAACAGCTAAAGATGAACCAGCAGATCCATAAAGCAAGGGTTTAGAAGAAAGAAACGAAGGGCTCTGGAATGGCCAAGTCAAAGTCCAGATGAAACGCTGTGGGACTGTGCATGAAACCCCTCCAAAACACACTTAAAGGAATTCTGCTCCTCGTCAATGTAAGACAACTATAAGAAATGCCTACATGAAGAATTCTGAAACTGTATTGAAAAACCTACGAATGTTGAGAATGGACCTGTTATTAATTTACTTATACTGTAATAGACCATCATTTATTCGCTAAGAATTATGAGAACAACTTGATTTCTGTTCTTGTTTCTATATGTCTTAGAGTATTGAGTATTGAAATTGAGACTGTTCAGAGGAGTTATAATCTAGTAAACATTAGCAGTTAGATACTGATTACTTTTTTGAGTAACTTAACCCCTGGGGAGGTTTTCAGGCCAAGGAAACCCTTACAGGAGACCCCCCCCCCCCCCATAATTTTAACAGTGATTAAGCATATACTTACTACCCTTTGTACTCTTGGGTTTTTATTTATTTATTTATTTTCTGGATTACTACTTTTTTTTTTCAATTTCTTTTAATTTAATAAATAATTTTTAAATTAACAGCAATTTATTAAATGTTTTAAAATAATTTTTTGGGGTCATATGAAATCTGTTTATTATTTTTTTTTTTTTTTCAAATATCCTTAAAATGTTTTATTGTTCTCAAATTTACATTTTTCTGGATTTCATTGTAATAGTTTAATTAAATTTTAATAATCTAAAAGCATGAACTGAATTTATAAAACTTTAACAACTCATTGTATTGTTATTGTATTGTTATTGTCTATTGTATTTTTTCTGGATTTATAATTTACTACAAATTAATTATTAAAATGGTGGTTATCAAATAAAGATAAACATTAACAATTAATTTTTTTAATCAAATTGTTTAACAATTTACAATTTTAAAACAATTTACAATTTAACAATTGTTTTTCGTTTTTGTGCTGTACAGTAGTAAAAATTAAAACACTAAAAACAGTGTGATTATTCCTTTTAAAAATAAAGTTTTATTATTATTATTATTATTATTACCTTGATCTACTGTACAATAGTAATATATTTCTGTCACAATTTCAAGTTAAACCAAACTCTTATTTTGACAGGTTGACTCCATAAGTCATTCATATTATTTGGCATTTGCAGCCTAAAGATGCCCTTGTGTGAGGACGGCTCTTATGAACACTGCCAAGATTTCAGTGAAAAACACTCATATACGGCATGTCTACTGCCGTTCACAGACACATCCTCTGGAATCCGTGTGAATGCAGGTGCTTTATCAAATCTGTCAGAACAATGTGTTCCACCATATCAATGAACAGTAAAAAAAACAACCACAAATCACTGCATGCTATTGTGAAAATCAGCTTTGAAACACTTTAAACATGAGGACCCGTGACACTTCTGTCCACGGGTTCAGATTCAGAAAACTAAAGCTATGATGGAATGTAGGAGGACTTACGGGTTTGAACTGTAATGTTCAAGCGTGCAGCATCTGTCTCAGAAATTACTCCAAACATATAGGTAGCGCCGGGAGTCAAACCCATCATCAGGCACGTGTGATGGCTGGGACGCTTCATGTCTTCAGAACACCTTGTGAAGTGAGAAGCATCAGTCATGACGAAGCTGCAGGATTTTCCAGGTGTTGTGAAATTCAACACACAATAATCCATCTGAATACTCGCTGCAGTCACGTTCACCAGACACCTGACAGCCTCCGTCGTTACAAGCTACAAACAAGAAATACACAACGGGAGGTTAAAGAGGAACAGATATTGACCAGTACTATAAGAATCAACTAAACCTGCACATAAACACACTGGACAGTCTAATGATTTACAGCAAATATATCCAAAACCCCCAGTATCTGTCATAAACGGCCTCATTTCACTGTGATCTGTAGTTGAAACAGTGCAGCGTGGTGAGAGCAATGCCAAGCTCATGGGTTCGATTCCCAGGGAATGCATGAACTGATAAAGTATAAATCATGTATGCAATGTTAGTCACTTGGAATAAAAGTGTCTACCGAATGCATAAATGTAACCATGTTGAGAGGTACACAGACGTGATGTGAAATGCTTCACTGATTGTCCTGCAGTTTCTTACAGGTACAAGAAAATCTCAAGGGTTTCTGCTGCAGTTACGTAGTAACCAGTGCTGAGTAGATCACTTTCAGATTGTAGTTTGTTACTAATTACTAATTACATGATAAAAATGGTAGTCTGTAATGTAATTAGATTACTCACTTTTGGATTACTTTTAGATTACTTTTGATCTAACTTGTTTATAGATTGAAATGGGATTATTGTTATAGGCAAAAAAAAAAGAAAAGAATAAAATTTGACCATTAACCGACATCAGAGTGTGACATGCAAATGTGTTGTTAAATTATTTGAAATATTACATTGAAGAGAGGTGCTTTTGTCCCCAAATTCAGATGCATGCATACAAATTAATTTACATGACATTTACATGGAACACTGTCACTGTATTCAATATGACACACAAATGTAGAATTTTCTTAAAGGTAAAATTTTAACTTAAAATTAATTTAAATTTAAAATTAATTAATTATAAACAATTTACTGCCATTGTGTGAATAATTTGTAATCATGTAATCCAGAAAAGTAACTGTAATCTGATTCTAAGCATTTTAAAATGTAAAATTATCCAAGTACTAGCACTATTTATTTTATTTTATTTGTTTACCCAGCACTGGTAGTAACCAGCCAATCAGTAAGATTTGCAGTTTTTTTTTTTTTTGTGGTCAAAATTTGGTAGCAATGTAGACATCAGAACCTTTGTATCTTGTCCTTTGACTGTGCATTTGCTGATTTTCCAAATTCCAAAACTAGCTGAAACCTTGCAATATCTGTACTGACTTGTCATCTAGTGAACACACCACTAGCTGTTGTACTTCAAGATTCAGATTCTTGACAGCATCGAACGCAGAACGCATCTGTAAGCAGAAATACCATAGCAAAAGTTGTATCAGTGAGAATATGGTTGCTGACCTTTGTTGTGGAAGCCATGGTGGGAGTGACAGTAGATGGTGGAGGTGAGGTTCCAGTGCTCAGAGCAGCAGTGCTGGGGATGGTGCTGGTGGTGGGGATGGTGGTGGTGCTGGTGGTGGTGGGGATGGTGCTGGTGGTGGGGATGGTGGTAGTGGGGCTGGTTGTGGGGATGGTGGTGGTGGTGGTGGGGCTGGGGCTGGTGGTGGGGATGGTGCTGGTTGTAGGGATGGTGGTGGTGGTGGGGCTGGGGCTGGTGGTGGGGATGGTGCTGGTTGTAGGGATGGTGGTGGTGGTGGTGGGGCTGGTGGTGGGGATGGTGCTGGTTGTAGGGATGGTGGTGGTGGTGGGGCTGGGGCTGGTGGTGGGGATGGTGCTGGTTGTAGGGATGGTGGTAGTGGTGGGGATGGTGCTGGTGCTGGTGGTTTCTACAGTTGAAGCTGGAGCCACGGTAGTTGTGTATGTCGTTGATGTGAACGTGTCTGTTTCCGGGGCGGCTGTAGATGTGTACAGGGCTGCAGGGCTGGTTGTTGCACTCGCTCTAGTTTTAGCAGAACTGGTGGCTGTACTGGGAGTAGCTCTAGTATCTGTACTGGGGAGATATTCAGTAATGGCTCGGGTCGTTCTTGATTTAAATGGCAGTATTGTCTGAACATCTTTGATGATCTTTGTCGTGGTTGAGCTTCTGGTCGTGGCATTTGTCCATGCCCCGTCTGTGTTTGACACTGGGAAACTACTGGTTGAGCTCTCGGCCAGTGTAGGATCTGCATCAGTGCTGTGAGCTTCAGACGGTCCTGTATGAAAGTCAGAAGAACCCAAAGGTTCAGCATCTGACGTGAAGATAGTTAACTCTGTCTGAGAAGTCAGAGGGTTGTGGGTCTGCTCCACAGCATCTGAGGCGGTCTCTGTCACGTCAGCTCTATCCTCGGTGAAGTTCTGCGGTGCATGAGGAGTTCTGGTGACCATCAAAGCGGTGGAGAACACATCTGTAGCATCAGGCGTCTCGTAGGGCGATTCTGTCTCGAGCGTTTGAGTCTCGTTCTCCTGAAAGTTTGTTTTGGCAGTGAATGTCATCGGATCAGTTAGACCAGTGGTAGCGGTGCGTTTGGTTCTGCTTCTGACTGTGTTGCTGTGGTGGGTGACCGCTCTGCTTTGAGTAATGACGGGGACTGTCAGAGTGGTCATTTCCCCTGTGGAGCTCATTGATGAAACTGTGGACGGGCCTGTTGAAAAAAGACTGATGTTAGCTTTACGCAGCATGATGTGTTTTCACTGCAGGTGCATTTCAAAAATAAACTGTTGTGCATTTTTTTAGATGGCTTTTTTCTCATGAGTGCTTTTTAAAGGTGCAAACCTGGCAACCCAGGCTCACCTGGAAAACATACAAATCACAACATTTCTACAAAATAATATTATGTTGCACAACACTTTCAACGTGAAATATCCAGTAAGTGATGCCAAAAGCGGCTCCAACAAAGTTGTTGGTGTTTTCATTTCAGCTGCACTGCCATGAATTGTACATAAAGGCACGGTTTTGGAGTTTTGCAAATATGCAGGGAGAGGCACATTTTTGAACATGTTGAACAATGAACATCCGTGTAACAAAGACCAGATGAAACTTCTAAATGATCTAAGCTAACAGAGTGTGTTAAAAATGTAAAAGATTGGATGACCAATCATTTTCTCCTATTAAATTCAGATAAGACAGAGATATTACTTACTGGACCAAAAAAACAGTACTCAGAATCTCTTGGATTACAATTTGCATCAAGACTGATGTACTGTTACTTCCTCTACAGTCAAAAATCTGGGTGTTATATTAGACAGCAACTTGTCTTTTGAAAATCATATTTCCAATTTTACAAAAACAGCATTCTTCCATCTTAGAAACTTGCCAAGCTATGAAACGTGTTACCTGTTTCCGATGCAGAAAGGCTAGTTCATGCATTAATGACCTCTAGACTGGACTATTGTAATGCACTGCTAGCTAATTGTCCTGCATCTTCAATAAACAAGCTACAGGTAGTGCAAAATACAGCTGCTAGAATCCTTACCAGGTCAAGAAAATATGATCATATTACCCCAATTTTACAGTCTCTGCACGGCTCCGTATCAGTTATATTATTACTTACCTATAAGGCCCTATATGGTTTAGCTCTTGCGTACCTAACTAGTCTTCTACCATGCTACAATCCATCACACTCCCTAAGGTCGCAAAACTCTGGACTCTTGGTATTTCCTAGGATAGCAACGTCCACTAAAGGAGGCAGAGCTTTTTCACATTTGGCTCTCAAACTCTGGAATAATCTTCCTGATAACGTTCGGGGTTCAGACACTCTCTCTCTCTGTTTAAATCTAGATTAAAAACACATCTCTAGCCAAGCATTCACATAATGCATCTCATAATCTTGTACTTAAGTTATACAAAAAAATAAATAAATTGCTTTGCTAACTTTAGCTTGGGTTGAATTTTTGCTTGGTTGGAAAAGCGGCTACGCTAATTTTGTCTCTATTTGTTTCTCTGTTTCTGCCACGGGATAGACATCCCGAGGAATTACAGAAGCTTCAGTCTGGATCCAACCCTTAAAAGATCTGGGATGAGCAAACACCTGAGAAGAGATGATGCCGACCCCTCAGAGGACCTCAGATGATGCCAACCCTGAAACAACACACACAACTACCACATTTTGGTATATGTTTGATTGCAACTTGATGATGTAACAGGAACTATGGACTCTCTCTTTTCTAGCACTTTAGATGCGGTTGCTCCTTTACGCTTAAGGAAGATTAAGGATAAGAGTCCAACACCGTGGTATAATGAGCACACTCGCGCCCTAAAGAGAGCAGCCCGGAAAATGGAGCGCAGCTGGAGGAAAACTAAACTAGAGGTATTTCGCATTGCTTGGCGGGAAAGTACCCTATCCTACAGAAAAGCATTAAAAACTGCTAGATCTGATTACTTTTCATCTCTTCTAGAAGAAAACAAACATAACCCTGTTAGTGACTAAATTAATGAAAAGTAAAGCATCAACAGGTGTTGGCATTTCCCAAGAGCATAGCAGTAATGACTTTATGAACTATTTTACCTCCAAGATCGATACTATCAGAGATAAAATTGTATCCTTGCAGCCGTCAGCTACAGTATCGCATCAGATAGCACACTATAGATCCCCTGAGGAGCAATTCCATTCATTCTCTACTGTAGGAGAGGAAGAATTGTATAAACTTGTTAAATCATCTAAACCAACAACATGTATGTTAGACCCGATTCCATCGAAACTACTAAAAGAGCTGCTTCCAGAAGTCATAGATCCTCTTTTGGCTATTATTAATTCATCATTGTCATTAGGATATGTCCCCAAAACCTTCAAATTGGCTGTTATTAAGCCTCTCATTAAAAAACAACAACTTGACCCCAAAGACCTAGTTAATTATAGACCAATCTCAAATCTCCCTTTTCTGTCAAAGATACTAGAAAAGGTAGTATCCTCACAATTATATTCCTTCCTAGAGAAAAATGATATCTGTGAGGAATTCCAGTCAGGATTTAGATCGTATCATAGTACTGAGACTGCTCTCATTAGAGTTACAAATGACCTGCTTCTATCATCTGATCGTGGTTTTATCTCTTTATTAGTTCTACTGGATCTTAGCGCTGCGTTCGACACTATCGACCACAACATTCTTTTGAATAGACTAGAAAACTTTGTTGGCATTAGTGGAAGCGCCTTAGCATGGTTCAAATCATACTTATCTGACCGCCATCAGTTCGTAGCAGTGAATGAAGACGTATCATATCGATCACAAGTACAGTATGGAGTACTTCAAGGCTCAGTACTAGGGCCGTTACTTTTCACGCTTTACATGTTACCCTTGGGAGATATTATCAGGAGACATGATCAAACATCGGATAGATTTTAAAATCTTGTTAATTACTTATAAAGCCCTGAATGGTTTAGCTCCTCAGTACTTGAGCGAGCTCTTATCGCATTATAGTCCTCCACGTCCACTGCGTTCTCAAAACTCTGGCCGTTTGATAATACCTAGAATATCAAAATCGACTGCGGGCGGCAGATCCTTTTCCTATTTAGCTCCCAAACTCTGGAACAGTCTACCTAACACTGTTCAGGAGGCAGACACACTCTGTCAGTTTAAATCTAGATTAAAGACCCATCTCTTTACCCTGGCGTACACATAACACACTAATACGCTTCTATTATTCAAATCCGTTAAAGGATTGTTAGGCTGCATTAATTAGATCAACCAGAACCGGGAACACTCCCCACAACACACGGTGTACTCGTTACATCGTAAGTAGAATAGCATCTACGCTAATATTTGTCTGTTTCTTTCCTATTCTGTTTCTCAGTCCGTATCCGATCAGATGGTGGATCAGCACCAAGAGATGATGTCTGCAGCCCTGATCGTCGGCGGAGACCAGGACACCCAGATGACCCCCAGAGACAGATCCCCAGTGAAGACCTCGATTAAAATACAATAAAACTAAAATATAACATATAACTAAAAATATAATAAAATACCTAACTACTTAATACTATTATTGTTAGAAATTGCAACAAAATAAAAAATAGAAATATAAACTTTTGAACTGTGGGTTTCGTCTGGTCAGAGGAGAACTGACCCCCGACTGAGCCTGGTTTCTCCCAAGGTTTTTTTTATCCATTCTGTCACAGAGGGAGTTTTGGTTCCTTGCCGCTGTCGCCTCTGGCTTGCTCAGTTTGGGACACTTAATTTCTAGCGATTATCACCGATTTGGTTGCACAGATACTATTTAAACTAAACTGAGCTAGACAATGACATCTCTGAATTCAGTAATGAAATGCCTTTAACTGAAAATTGAGTGTTTACAGGGGCGGATCTTGAAAATAATATTTAGGGTGGCAGAGGGGTGGCATGGGGTCTATGAGGGGTGGTAACACCAAAGCAAGCATGCATAGATTTTGGGGATTTATTGTCTGACGTGCACAGTTATGTTCACAAATATTGCATTACCATTAAGGAATCATCTATACTGTTTAAAATGAAAAAATAAATAACAACATTTCAATATCCATCATGGCACCAAGTCAATACACAATATGAAAAACTTCAAGAGGTTATAAATGTTTCTGAGCTTGTATCATTAAAGAAGACATTCTGTTATTACCAGCGGTGGGAATGTCTGTAATCACCCAGACCACTATCAATAGTCTAGCAACACCCCAGCAACTGCATAGCAAGAGCCTAGCAACCACCCAGAATATCCTAGCAACCAACTAGCAACACTTTAGCAAACATCTAGAACATCTAACTGACCAAACTATTTATGTTTCTTAAACGAGACTTTAAGACAAGCCAGCATAAATTTGTCTTTCAGACTTTTCAATCTAGTTATTACAGGTATTCTTACATGCTTAAATTAAAATACACAGATGACTTTCCTGCCCAGTGAACACTCATAAGATCAATAACACTTAACAAAAAACTCTTTTTAGGATTCAGGAATTATTTTTGCAGCTCAATCATGTCTATTACAGTATACAACTTAAATTAAATTACAGATAATAATAATAATTCAGCAATGAACTTTTGGGAACAGATCATTTTCATTTTAAACGCTATAAAAGTTCAAATACCAAATAATTGTATATGAACTTGGTGTGCACCACAATACAGTACAGTACCAAATAAATAAAAGTAAATTCAGCATCCTCTGCACATTTGGTCAGATTTCATTACAGTATACAGTACTATAGCAGTTTCCAGGTCTCCTGACACAAGACTATATCTCTCAGCAGTCATCTCTCAGTCCTGCAAACATGCAGTACACATAAAAGATGCTTACAGATCATGTTTGACAGTCACGCGTTTGAAGGTGTACAACATGTGCTACAGTTTACTGTACATATAGAAGAGTGAAATGTCCATCATGTACTGGTACTGTACTGTAATTATGCTGAATGTGTAAGTATAAACCCATGTGTATTATTCGTTCAGCTCTCTCCTCTCTCCGTAGTTAGGATGCAGAGATTCGGATTGGTGTCATCAGTTTTGCTGCCTAATCTCATTGTTAAACTGTTTGAGAAATATGTGTCTTTGTTTTGAGAACTGAATTAATGGTTTGGGAAAATGGGCCAACTAAAATCAGTTATATTCAATTAACAATAGAGAAAACTACAATACAAGATTCTTACCTAACTCTGCTATTAGTTTTCGTGATCGGCTCATGTTATTGTTTCGTCTGATATGGCAGAATAAACCGAGCAGCAGTATCTGAATCACGAACAAATGTAAAAACAGTTCGTTAGTGAATGGGCTGCGCTTTGTGTTTTCGACTCCAAGAGAACCGGCTCATAAGAGCAGGCCGCCTGCAGGACTTCTTCCGAAGGTACGCACAGAGGGTTTTTTTAAATTTTTCGTTTTGTTTTTTATGAAGCTAATTTATAAAAACGTTTGGAGCACTTTTTGTTCGTTAAAGGTAAGGGTTTTTTTTTTTTTTTTTTTTTTTTTAAGTAACGACCAAGCGGCCAGCGGACAGTGATCAATTTATCCTTCTCAAATCATCACGACTTGCTTAAAATACAATCTATAGATATAAACAGTTTAAGCATATCACAATGTTAGTTTAAATGTTTGAACTATATAAATGTGTGCTAGGTGCATATCTAATCGTTCGTGTGAAGAGAAGCTGAAGCGCGCTCTGCAGGACATGGAGGCGCCAGAGCGGTCATGCATTTTTTTCTTGATAGTGGAAACTACTTAAAATATGCCGTAATTTTTTCTTATAAAAGGTAAGAGTAATGCATCATTCGGAACTGTAAAGGGTCTACTGTTATTTGTGTGCATTCACAATATCAACAAAACGTTGTGCTTTTATAAAATAAATAGGAAAACAGATGCGCTTGCCTTCTCGTCTTGAACAGGAACGCTTCACAATGATGAACCGAAACTCAACGAACTGAGTCACAAATATGATAAACATATCTATAGAATGCTTTAAATTACTACTTTAAAATGAAATAATTCAAATCGAAAACAAAACTCTTTCATTCTAATCCGTAAAGATGCATTTCTCTCTAAAGGTACGTCCAATGAGGAGATGGCGAATCATTTTTCATCACCGTCTAAAATATAAAAATAAGGAAAAGCCTAAAACAGGCCCGATTATATTTTTTTCTGATTTTTTCTGCAACGCAATTTTGTCTGATGTAATAATTATTTATTTGCCTATTTTTAATCCATGCAGCAAAACAGCTTTAAAAATTACTTTATTGCATTCCAGATGATTTTAAAGAACTTTTCACTTTTACGGGTAGCTTGAATGTAAAACATTGTCATGAATTCGTTGTATTCCCATTTGTAAAATAGGCTACAGATTAATTGTTGTAGTCTAACCCGATCTCATGAAAGTGTGTGTATCACGATTTTCTCTTTCTATTTGACGCAATGTTTATAAGCAGAAATAGACTTTGGCATGCAAAAGACTGATACATTCCTTATTAATGGCATGGCTGGTTCAGTCGACAGAAATACGGGACAAACGGGCCTATAATTTACTGCTGAAATGTTTGCGGGGCAGATCTCAGGTCAGTCTGAGCGCTCATGGTGAGCACAGTGCGTCCAGCCGAACACCTGCAGGTGCCACTGCATAAGAGTCACTGTTACTGAAGCCGACTCCACCTGTCCTCGCCGCGGCTGAAAAGTAGCACATGAAGCACTGCTTACATTTATATTTTATTCTGTGATAATTCTGGGGTGGCACCGCTTTTTCTTAGGGTGGCACCCCGCTAGATCCACCCCTGGGTGTTTAATCTTATCATTATACATTACTGACACTCTGTCCTCCAGTTTGACACTGTTAAGAGCTTTGACACAATCTGTATTGGTAAAAGCGCTATAAATAAAGGTGACTTGAATTGACTTGCAACCAGGGATTGGCAGTATTTCAAATACATGTATTTAAAATACGTATTTGAAATACAAAATACTATTTTGTATTTTGTAATTTGTCATTAAATACCATTGGGGGAAAAAACAAATGTATTTTGTGTTTAAATACATTTAATCTTAGTTTTTTGTATTTTCAAAATACATAAAATACTTTTTGCCAATCTTTAGACTGCTGGTTTCCTGTATCAACTATAGTCCAGACCTCAAACATGCCACTTTCATTCATGCGAGCTGCAGCTGCAAGTTTTCAGAATTTCAGAAGTCTGATTGTGCTGTTGGAAAGAACAGGAATCGTGGAGGATGACAGGTTTCCTGGGAAAATATTACTAAAACCAAAATTGTATATATTTAAGGTATTCAATTTTGATTAATATGTAGCATCCCATTCGTTGACAACCATATAAACACAGAGCTATCTATAGAGTTAGCTTGTTGATGATTCTGGGTTTTCAGTCAAATACATGCTGTTTTGCTGTGTATAAAACATACAAAATGCTTGAAATGGTTATTGCACTACTATGTGCATGACTTTAGCATTAAAACAAAGTGATCTCGCTTTTGTGGGAGAGAAAAAAAACACTTGTCCCAGCCATGTTTACGGCCTGCACAACTCAGAAACTTGGGTATAAAACTTATCTCAGGGTTTCCCAGTAGAAAACATGACAAAGGCAATCATCTCCAATTTCCAACTAGAAAACTCATATTTACAAAAAAATAAATGAATAAAAAATTGATTTGATAAATAATTGATCACTATCTAGATTTAACCTCAGAATGATCTGAAAGTAAAATGAAGTGCAAAAGTCTGATTTGTGGTGGCTGTACATTAAAATGAAATGATTATAATCTTAATTCAAGCGATGAAGTGTTTTGAAAGTCTGACAGTAATCAGTGTTGAGCACTGTCTGCTTTACATGCTTCGAAATAATTAACAGCTGAAAACATTCGTTAGAAGTTTAGAAAAGTAAGCAGACGTAATCAGTTACATTAATTGAAATAGTTACACTACTTATTAGATTTTAAACAGGGCAACTTGTAATCTGTAACCTGTTGCATTTCCAAAGTAACCTTCCCAACACTGCTTACTGTAACTAAGTCTAGTTATTTGAAATGACTGCATAACATTTTAATATGTTTTTTTGTACACTGATATTTAGGCCTAAATATGAAACAACTATCAGACTACGTGTTTGAGAAACTTGACCTATTTTTTACATAACATGCATATTGTAGTCTAATACTACTTTACTGTATTGTATTATACGGTAGCATGCCAGTAGCAGTCGAATCATCTGAAAGGTTAATTGTGAAGACACGTGTAAGCAGATATACGAGTGAGTGTTTGTGTGACGCGAGACAGTCAGCTGACCTGTGGCGGGGCAGAGAGACGTGGACACCCGTCTCCCCTCAGAGTCCACCGTCATCATGGACCAGTTTGAATGCCTCTGCCCAAAGCGGACAACGACCCGCTCGCCCTGTTTCTTCAGGAACATGGGCGTCTCTGCCAGGCCGAAGCTCCCTGGGTGGTCGTAGCAGCTCCAGGCCGGGGCAGTGCGGCAGTCGCTGAGCTTGACCAGGCGAGCGTGGCTCGGGACACCGCTGCTCGGATCGGCCCACAGACATCTGGACATCAGCGTGTGATTGAGTCTCCTGGAGCTGGTCCAGACCCACTGCTGGGACGGGTTCGTCTCATTACAGTTCCTCAGGACCACCACACTCCTGTGTGTGCTCAGACACAAGCCTTTATTAGTGTGTGCCACCAGAAACCCACCTGGCGGAAAAGAAAGGTTTGTTTAGTGTTAGTCATCTGATAATAGCATACAGATCAGAGATCGCAGCGGTATCTCTGAAGAAGAACACGGTTTCTTATGGACTTGTGCAGATAGTTTGGTAGTAATGTGTCCTTGCTACACGTTACATGTACAGCCAAACCGAAACTTATTCAGACACCTTCAACATTTCTCACATTATATCACAGTTTATTCACTACAGTTGAGAAAATGATACTAAAATATGAGAAGAGCTCAGAACTGTGTCAGAACACATTCATCTTGATAAAGTCAGATAACTTTGATAGAAAGGTATGTAATGAATTCGGTTGAAAAGCTGTCAGCTGTTAAATTCATTTTGTTCAGTCTGTGTGTAAAAAGATTGCATTAGCAATTAAAGAAAAAACACTTCAGCAAAACATGCTCGGGTCAAAGAGTCTGGATCATTTTTGATCGGGTTCACTGCATGAAGAGTTTTTGGGTATATGTCACAGTTTACATTATTTTGCTATCCTCACTTACATGAACTATAGTGTCCTGTGTTCACTAGTAAAAAAAATATCAGATATTATATCTGGTGTCTGAATAATTTTTGGTTTGACTGTACTTACTATTATAGTAACAATAAATGATGCATAATTACATGCAAGTGACCCTAAGACAAACCCTAATCCTAAAGCTAACCGTATAGTAAAATACATGAAAAAAATAAAATAAAATAAATAAGAAGTTAAATTGACTTAATTTTTATTTTGCAAGTTTTTTGCACAAATATTTTTTAAGTAAAACTTAAATACGGAATTAAGTAAAATCTACTTAACTAAGTTATCTAAAATCAGTAAAGGAAATAAGTAAATTTAACACAGCCAGGTGGAGTTTGATGAATAATTTCTACTTAATTATTTAAAGTTTACTCTACAATACTCAAGTACACTTCACTCAGTCACGGTTTGTAAACTTTACTCAAACAACATAGCACTGAAAAAAATGCCTATAAAGCACGTGGTCAAGTTACAAACACGTATTATAATCAAGTCTACTGCTCGTTATTTATTTTAAGGTAATATGTTGATTAACTGAATGAACACAGAGACCTGAATACTTGGCACATGATACACAATGACGGAGACGATCAGTGAATGGTGTTCGAGTATGAATCGGGTCATTTTGAGTAAAAACTGAACTCCAGATTTCACAAAACAGCAAGTTACTTCACCTAACAACAAAAACAACCTCAAAACAGCCTAAATACATCTCGAAAACAGCAAAAAAAAAAAAAAACAATTACCTTTTCATTTAATTAATGCCCAAGTGCATGATGGGAACAACGATCATGACCTTGATATTTACTTAAACAATATTTGTAAAAATAACAAACAATTCCAAGTAAAATATACTTATAAGTTCAAACTTTAAATTCTACAACCTTAAATTGAGTACTAATATTGAATTTACTCTTTTATTTAAATTCTTGCCTGAACTAAATTATTTAATGTAGAAACTACATTTGTTTTTCTGTAGTATTTACTTCACCACAAAATCATTTTTATCAATGTAGATAATTCATATGTATAATTGCACTGTAACAAGGACACCTTAAAGTAAAGTGTCTCTGAAGTGAGACCTTTGGCCACTTTATGATAAAGAAAGTCTTTTCATGAATTCCACTCATGATAATTTCACACGTCATTTCAACAGCCATTAATGGACCTGATGTAGCGGCGGAGAGAGCTGGAACTCACTGTTTCTGGATTTTACAGCATATTTACACATTAGAAATGAAAGATGAATGAGTGGAAATCAATCAAATCTGTTTTACAGCTTCTGAAGGATTGAAGGCCACAGCAGAAGTCAGAAAGTCTCATGGCACATGGTCTCGTCTCGATGCAAAATAGCTTTGTCACCTCTCTGACATTACAAAGACAAATACAACAAAAAACTCACATTCCTTTTTACAATTAGTGCTAGCTATTCGTATTAATCAGTCAAATCTGTTTTATAATCACTGTTAAAACAAAGCTTCTTTGTGTTGAAAGTTAAAATTTAAAATAACCATTTATCTTTATAATATTCACCATTATTAAGAACCAAATGGATCAGTAATGAACACTTGATAATGAATATGAAAATATCCGATATTTGCAGTATTCATAACAACAATGAATGTAATCCTGTTATTAATGATAATGTTATTAATAAAAGGTCCTCTAAATGGTAATGAATACGCATTGATCAGTTCAGCTAACCTGCTATAGCTCAGTAACAGCTCGTGTAACTCAGGTTTTGTGCTCGGATCGTCCCTAACCAACATTTCAGCAAAGACAGCAAAGCCAGTAAATAATGATAATATTAATACTCACTTAAAGCAGAAAAGCGCTCCAGGGTTAATAAGATGAGAAACAGCGTTCCCATGTTTCTGGTTTGTGAGTTTCTCTGAGCTGGAATGAGAGTTTGAGCGCTCAGGAGGAAATTCTCTTTCAGGGGAAGGAAAAGTCACTGACCGCCGTTTCCTTCTATTCAATCGTGTGAGGCTAGTGACAGTCCAGCGATCCTCAGACCTCAGCTCGCCTGGCTAAATCACACACAGGCCCTGACAGCGCTTCTAGAAATATTTGGTATTACTGTGATTTGTAGTTGGGTCTGTGTGTTGGCATTTATTCTGCTGAGCATGTTTGAAACGCTACACAAGATAAAGAAAGTTCAGCACAGTTCAGGGCATTCCCAGATTTCCAGAAGGCCTGTAAGGAGATCTTCAGATCCTTTGGGATCTCTGTCCTTGAGTGAGTAGGAGTCCATCAGGAAACACCTCACCGATCTCTCGCTAGCACAACAATGAATCAGATCTGCATCAAACAGCTTTAACCCTCTGGTGCTCTTCGGTCACTTTTGACCAAAAAACTTGAATTTTTAAAAATCACAGCTTCATCAGAATGGTACGAAATTTGGTGACTTTTATGGCATTTGGAATGTGAACACACAAAAAAATTGAGGGCTTGATTCAAGTGGTCGGGAAAAAATTGTCACACTTGTGGTCTTCAGTCATGACAGACATATAGGAAATGACTGGGAAATTGACAAAAACACAAAAATTCAGCAAATACAATCTATAAATCTGCCACAATGCAGAAACAAAGCAAAGTACACAGCAATGACGGGGTGAAACTGTAAAACATCAAGAGTGCAAAACCAACATATCCACTTACACACAAATCAGAAATCAGATCAGACCCAGAGGGATTAAGCTCTGATAAAACATTTGTTAATTTTTGTTGCATTTTCATAGAATTTTAATGTTTTGTGTAACAAAATGCTTTCTCTGTGTTCAGGTTTGACTGTAGTAGTGATAATAATTCAAAAACTGACGCTTTAAATCAATATTTCAACTAAAAAAAAAAAAAAACAATCTAAACCTTTACAAAAAGTTGTCTTTGAAAATGTCTAAATATATATCCAAACCCACTTAATAAAAAACTTACTAAAAATAAGTATTTATGTCTAAAAACAATTAGAGAATTCATAGGCCTTTTATATAGAGCTATATGGGAAGTTTAGCTCTATGGGCTAAACCGTGGAATTGCAGATGTTTTTTCTTATTTTACTCCCACCAGATGGCAAAAAATTGCATTTTAAAGGCATTGTCTCTATTTTAACATGAAATACTGCCATAATTGAAAAGTAATAGAAAAGATTTGATAGATAGATTTTATATTATTAATATAAATAGATAAATTGATCATAATTATTGCAGAAATATTAATTAGTACCATGAAATTCTCTCAAAATACAAAAGAAAAAATATTATTCAACAAAAATATGTTACATTGATTTTACTGGGGGGGGGGTTACATTTTAGGTGTCTGGTCACTTTTGTCTGTGAAGACCACAGGTGTGACTCCCAAATAAGGAGCACCAGAGGTTGTGTTTCATTACTCACGTTTGAGAGCTAAGGATATGTGATACTTAACTATGTGCCAGACAGGGCTTATAAGACACAATTCTAGGATACCAGGAACAAGGATTTTATGAGCGAGCATCGGTGGCCTTCCTGGTTTACTTGAGCAACAAAAGACATGATTAAAGGAAGAAAAACAACAACATTTGAACTCACTCGTAGTTCTGTTTAGGGATGCTCTGATCCTACTTTATTCCTGGTATTGATTCTGATACTCAAATGCAGAATCTCAGTTGATACCGATTGCAGTTTGATTCTGTTTGTCTTTCTACTGTTTATGTGTAAATAAACACAAACCTCTCATTATTAAATCCTCGACTTTGAAAACTGGTAATCAGGACCGCTACTGCATTTTACTACCTCTCAACACATTCAATCCCGTCATTTACAATCAGCGAGAGAGCAGCGCCTGCCGATTCCTTCAAAAATACACAGTCGCTTTCCAGAAAAACTATTCCTTTTTTTATCTGATTGCATTTTCTGCTAAAGTTCATATTACTGCAGTGCATCCATCTGTGTGTGAATGTACCCTGCTGAAAAAAACAATAGAAACCATCACAGAAATGGTACCACTACAAATACCTTTACAAACCATCAACTTTTAACCATTAAAAATGGTTTCCTATAGTGTGTTTTGGGACATATTCCTTTAGGATTTATTGGTTTTAACAAGCCACCAATAGAAGACAACTAATTACCAGTAGAAACCCACAGTGTCTATTAAAACCAATAAAAGTCTCATTATAACCAGCAAAACCACTTCCGTCTGGCTGATGTCGACCCGATATAAGTCCCATCAGCCCAAGATCTACACTATATTGCCAGAAGTATTGGGTCACCCCCTTCTAATGAACAGGTTTGACTACTTTAGTAATTTCCATGAGTACAAATCTTAATGTTTAAGCATATAATGAAATTCTAGGGAATTGTGTGCTTCTAATTTTAAAGCAACAGTTTGGACAGGACCCTTTTCTATTCTAACATGACAATGTCTCTGTGCATGGGTGTCGCTAGGCCATTTTTAGGGGGGCTTTAGCACCTCTAAATTTATGCTCAGCCCCCCTAAAAATCTTGCGATTCTTTCCCTTTAAAGTTCAAATGAAAACGGCAGCAGACTTCGGCTCCTCTCCGTCTTTCTGCGCGTTCTTCAATCCACAGACTGCGGTGGCGAGGAGAGGACAAGGTGTGTGTTTATCGATGGATTGTTATAATATCTACATCTATGCAGTTCTTTGTCATAAATACAGTTTACAAAAAGTCATGGGAGAGCAATCTTTTTCCAATCTACTGTAATGTTTTCGCAGCATTCACCACTGTTTCCTTCAGCGAAAACCCTTAACACATGAACTCATACTTTATAAAACAATCACGTTATTGCTATTTTCATTTGAAAATTTAGCTTTAGCTTTCAGTATAGAACATAATATTACGGTGCATGTGGCATTAACTACCATACAGTTATGCATAGAAATGATTAAAGACAGTGACCGACAGCACTCATTTTAATTGCAGATCAGAGTGATTGACAGATTGAAACGTGTGTGTTTTGTATTCATTTTAAAATATATATTTTTTATTGTTTGAATTGAATTTATGTAGAAGGGTTCTACAATTTTTTGTACAAATTTTCAATCAATTCTTTTGTAAATTTTTTTTATTTTTTATTATTATACCCTCATTGGGGGCTGAGCCCCTCTAAAATGAAAATCCTAGAATCGTCCCTGTCTCTGTGTATAAGACAAGGTTCAAAAAGAAATGATTGGTTGAGTCAGTGTGGAAAGCTTGACTGGTCTGCAGAAAGCCAAGTCCTGATCCCAGCTGAACACCTCTGCTGTGACTTTAGATGGTGTTTGGTAAAGAGTTTTTGGCTCAAGATCTGCAGTGTCTTGTTCATACACTATATGGACAAACGTATTGGGACGCCCCCTTCTTTAGAACAGAAAAAGCACTTCCAAAACTGTGGCAACAAAGATGGAAACATAATTCATGTATTTAAAAATTGTATTTTCACCTCTGTTGCAACAGTTTTGGAAGTGTCTAAAATGACTGAACACATATGTACAAGTCATCCTTGTGAAGGGTGTCAGTGATTGTCTTCTGGACAGCTGTCAGATCAGCAGTCTTCCCCATGATTGTGTAGCTAGTGAACCAAACTGAGACCATTCTGAAGACTCAGGAAACCTCTGCAGGTGTTTTGAGTTGATTAGCTGATTGGCATGTCACCATATTCTAATTTGTTGAGAGTGAATTGGTGGGTTTTTGTTAAATGTGAGCCAAAATCATCACAATTAAAAGAACCAAAGACTTAAATAAATTCAATGCACACAGACTGAAGTAGTTTAATACACGAGTTTCACAATTTGAGTTGAATTACTGAAATAAATGAACTTTTCCACGATATTCTAATTTATTGAGATGCACCTGTATTTATGGAAAAATGATATAACAGTTGTTCAATACCCAAAGTAAAATAACTGAATTTATCAGCCAGTGGTCATCATGCACTTTCACGCCAGAGATCTAACTAAACATATCTGGACTCCACTTTGAACAAACAAACTACAATAGTTGGCATCTTCTTTTATTTTGACTAAAGGATCATACCAGAGAGAGGGTGAAGAAAGAGGGATCCTCCTGGTGAGTGAGGACCATTCCCTGAACCCAAACTCAGAGGGAACTGATGGTTTGACGAGATCGAATTTAATCGTGAATCGAATCGATTCGCTGTTTACCCAAAGAAGCCCTACAGGAAACCCTGTGAACAGATTCTCAGATGTGATTGGTGCTCCAGGATCACGGCCCTCTGAGCAAAGCGTCAGACGCGTGTGATGTTTGTGAGGAGGACAGGAGCAGGTTTGAAGAGTGGAGCTGTGATGGAGGAAGCTACACCCACCACAGGAGGAAGAGATGGAGCGTGACCTTCTGCCTGTGAAGACACAACTGAGACCCACTGTAAAGATGTGGAGTGTGAGTCTGAGCACGTCTCCAGGCTCGTCGGGTCAGATGCAGTGCATGATGTTTAATGGCCATCGTGTGTTATGAAGTGGCTAATCGAATGAAATCAAATAGATTGCTGGTTACATAATTCTATTGTTCGGAGGCTGTGAAACATCTCCTGGTGTCATCAAACTCTCACTCAGAAAGGAAACACTTCCTGCACCGCAATCAGTGATTTCCTGCCACGGAGAGACCTTGAGAGCGACAGCCTCGCCTCTGACGCTCACATAATCACACTCGGTCTCTCGCTGTGTGATTTAATTACAACATGACATGCTTAGATATGGAGTTATTTGAAACAGTATGCATGCCGCACAATACACGTTCTTGTAATTAACAGTTTTTGTTTGATGGTTATGAGCTTTACCTCAAATGGACTCTGTATATCACAACATTGCATATTTTTTATTTTAGAATCTATAGAAACTACATTTAGAAATGATTGTATTATTGTTTTACTTGATATATTGTAAATATCGAAAGAACTAAAATGGCAAGAACAGAGCCTGCAGAAATCATTTGTGGAACGACGCAGCGTCCGGAGTCAGGAAAACACTGCTGTCCCTTCCTTCATTCATCAGACGCCAGGACCCCGAGTGTCCTTATACACGTCCAGCCAGACCTGTTAAAGAGGTCTCCTGCTCACCAAGCCTGCATTTATTTGATCCAAAGTACAGTACTATTTAAAATAACTGCTCTCTATTTGAATGTATTTTTAAATGTAGTTTATTCGTGATCAAAGCTGAATTTTCAGCATCATTACTCCAGCCACATGAAGGTGCTTCACGATGCCTTTTCTGTCTAAATGGTTCCATAAAGATCCTTTCGCCACAAATAACATTTTGTGAAACAGAAAGGTTCTTCAGAAGTTAAAGAAGGTTCTTCAGATTATAAAGAGATGGTTCTTTAAAGAACCTTTGACTGAACGATTCTTTGTGGAACCAAAAACGGTTCGGCATCGCTGTGAAGAACCTTTTAAGCAGCTTTATTTTTAAAAGTGTGGAAAGATTTCTGAAGGATCATGTGACTGGAGTAATGATGCTAAAACAGTTGTTTTAAATAGTAAAAATATATTTTTTTGCTGTACTTTGCATAAATGCAGGCTGAGCAGAAGAGACTTCTTGCCCATCGTAAACAGCAGTCAAGACGGCACACGTGTGGAAAGCTATATTCTGATGTGATCAGGCTCTGTGGACCACTTCTGTCTTCAGATAACCTCCAGCAGGTTCAGGAACGGCTTGTTCTCCCTCAAACTGTGAACGATCGTAAATCCTCCTCACAGGAGAAACAAAAGCCACAAATGAAGCACAGGTCTTTATATGCTTCACACAAAATCAATTAAACCTTCTTCATATCTGTTTACAAAACTGTACTTAATGAGTGCTAAGCCGTCAGTTCTGCAAGAAGAGCATTTGGGGAGTTTTGAAGGAACAGAACCTTCTCTTTAGTGATAGCGATCCGTTCTCCTGCATGTGTCCAGACTTCACCTTCCAGGCTCCTGTGTTTGTCTCCAGACCAGGCGCTTCTCTGTGCTCAGGAGCTCATCGTTCACCAGCGCTGGTGTTCTTCCCACTGCAACGTGGCCCAAATATAGCAATACATGACCGTTTCTTCAGCTAGGGGCACTTTTAGCCTTGTGAAGTTGAATAAAAAAACTTACAGTCTCATACGTTTAAATAATTTGTCTAGTTTTATGGTCTGTAAGAGAACAAACTTAGATTACAAGAGAAATTGATAATATTTTACATTTTTCCGACCTGCAATGAACAAATGTCATTTCCACCACATCTCAATATACAGCCGTGATTTAAAAACAGAATAACTCATGCCACTCAAGAATTGTCTAAGATCATTTTTGTAACTAGTTTTACCAGTTTTTCCACGTGCAATAATTGTCAGTGAGATAAATGAACTGTGCACCTGTCACTCTCTGAAATGTAATATTGGTTTAGGTAACAGCTTATTAGAAAATAAATAACTTGAATCTTTATATTAAGTAGAGCATGATCTCATAAATTGTGGATACATTTTTAATGTGTGATGAGAACTTTTAAAATATTTTTATAAAATGTGTGGTGATGGAAATGACAGGGTGTTGTGGAAATGACAATGAATTAACGTGAATGTAGAGAAACAGCAGATATTTATTAGAAAACGTCTTAAACTCATCACTCTCAGTTCACAGTCATTACACATATCAATTGTGCTGGAAATGACATTTATGGTTACAAAGTACAGAGGCAGTGTAGTGGAAATGACATTTCTGTAGTTTTTTGTGAAAAAAAATGGAAGATAGCTTCACTGATTAGCTTTGAATTAATGCTTAGCATTTCATGTATGCAAAATACTCTTATTTAACATTTGTAGCTTTTTAAAAACACCCTTGAAGGTACAGTATGATTGGAAATGACGTAGAATAAATATATGAACTGATCAAGCACCTTGATGTTTCTTCATATGTTGTTGATGAAAATGTAATTCCCTCCATGTCCAGCATGTGCTCTGATGTCACTGAACATCTCCATAGAAACACTGAAGCAATCTCTCACACAAACCTCTTAAAGGGACAGTACAGTGTTGTGCTGGAAATGACACCGATACTGTGTGACAGCTGTATTTTGTATAAAAAGTAATATTGATAATGGTCTCACATTAAATACTATGATCTATTTTAATTATTTTACTAGTGCTTAATTCAGGTACATTAATAGTTACCAGATAAGTCATATTTTTAAACTATTTTCATTGTTGAAGTTTAAAAGTCTGGGTGTGCGCCGAGCAGAAAACAGTGATTTTGACACCTATAAGGAGGTGACAAGTATGAAAAAATCATAATAGAAAGGCAGTAAAAAGTGTTAAAGGTGGTTTTATTGTTAGTTTGACAAAGAAAGAGGAATATGTCCAAAATTCTATGTATTTTTAAGACTATGGGCACTTTTATGTTCTTTGGTGATATTTTTAAGAACGTAACTATATCACCGTTTCCAGAGACCCTTCTGTCAGTACATGATTATCTGACTGACGTGTGTTAATAACAGATAATCTCTCAGTATCATCCAGCTCACTTGCATTTATCAATCTTTTGCACTTTATCCATTTAGTAGTTGATAGTTACTCTCTATAGTCTCTCCTTCTGTTGAGAGGCTTAACATACTCACGAACCCTTCCTCCAGTTTACTCAATCTTCAGTGATTGTTCTTCACCGTCGAGGTGAAATTACTGGCTGGCGCCCCGTAGAATGGTAGCTCCAAAAGTAAATATTATATATTTTCAAATGTATTATGCTTAAGTAACATCAGACCCAAAATCAGCCCCGTAATAAACACGCAACACTGTAATTCTGTACAAAATAATTTAATAGAAACATTGTTCAATTATAAATTGAAAGCAAAAACAGGTGCAAGATTATCATTCCTGCAGAATACGTTAATCTACATGCGTGTGTGTGTGTGCATATATACACACACACACACACACACACACACACACACAACACATACACACATGGACTTTTTTGTAACTGATGAAAAAACAATATTACATGAACAGTTTAATGATGTCTTTTGGCGCAGTCCACGACTACAGACACGGTGAGTGTCGGCGAGGTTTGGCAGTCTGTTTCCATCAATACTCTGACACCAATACTTCCAACAACAGCCATTCAATCCATGGTTGGAGGGGGAGCAGGAAAAAAAAGAGAAAAAAAAAAACAAAAAACAAAAAACCTTGGTTCTGAGCCCTTAAACTCTCGAGCTGAGTTAATGTGGTTCTCCGCGAGACATGGTCGAGACACCATGAGAAACAAAACAAACTGAAGTATATTTAGAGGAAGGAAGCAAGCCACCTTAAAAACCGGTCACAGTCCGTCAACAACTGACGCGACGTTCAAGAAAAACCAAAATCAAATTAAAAGTGTTAGTGTAGAAGCGGAACACGCAAATCAAAAACAACGAGGAAGCAACAGGCATCATCAACAAATTCATACTTACGTACATGATGATAAAAGAGGCCCACATACTGGATTATGAGGAGCTCATAGTGTCTTCGCTGGCTTTCTGCTCGTAATACTGAGATGTGGCGGCGGGTCTAAGCTAAGCCGTGTGTGTGTGTGTGTGTGTGTGTGTGTGGGGTGTGTGGTGTGTGGTGTGTGTGTGTGTGTGTGTGTGTGTGTGTGTGTGTGTGGAGCTCTGTACTCTTGTTCTGGGAATGTGCTGCTCGTGTCACTCGCTCTGGCTCGGCTCTAACCCTAGCGGCTCATTTAGACTCACTCCCACCTCTTGGCACTTGTCAATTATTTTTTTCAGTGTGTCAGTTTTACCTCCTTCAGCCGCCTCGAAGAGCAAACACTAGAGAGAGAGAGAGAAGAGGACGGGTGAGAGCAGCGTCCACAGAGACGGCGGTGAATGAGTGAGTGAGGAGGTAAAGAGACGGTGTTTACATCTTTCCAGAGAGCAGCAGACAGAGGCAGATTCTGGAGCGCCTGCTGATAGAGCCGCCGCACCTGCAAACGTGCGCACAGAAGCACAAACACACCAGAGCGGAACACACAGTCAGTGCAGTCGGACACACACACACACACACACACACACTCAACGGTCTTCATCAGAGGTATGCCAACTAAACTCTTACATATTCGTGCACTGAGCATACCCTGCAGAAAAAAAACAATAGATTCGACAGAATGAAAGCAGAAAAACTCGACAGACATCGGCCACTGTGAAAGTCATGACCTGACCTCTGACCTCTCACTCACCTCTGCTCTTTGCCTTTGCTCCTTCTCAACAGCAATAGCTCTGGCGAGAAATATATCGATAGAGGACGTCAAACACTTCACCTCATTTCTGCTTCCAAATCAATGGACATCACATTCACCATCGCACTACAAAACTGAAGACGCTTGTCAAAGAACGGCATGCAAAAGTATGTGAACCCCGGCGTAACCGCACGCTGTTTGCACATCTGGACACTACGTTCTGGATTACACGGTTCATTTTCAGTGTGTCCTCTGAGACACACGAGGTACATATTCCATACGTACAGGGAAATCCCCGACAAGACGCAGCAAAGACCCAACAAATGCAGAGACGCGAGGACTATCAACGTCCTGAGGATTGTGTGAAAATAACAGGCAGGAGACCAAGAGAAGGTCTACTTGTGACTGGGGACAAATGCATGCCATTTACTGAGAGAAATGTTCGGATGAGATCCAAGAATAGATGCTCTCTGGCCACGAGTCACAGTTCTGCAGCACGAAATCTGACTGAATGGATAAAGACT